>JABUQX010144903.1:32500-40882 GCA_015478945.1 Trachelipus rathkii | reverse complement strand
TGAATTAGCTGTAAGAAAATAAACTTGTAAAGAATAAACCATTTCTCAATCAACCTTAAAGAAGCGGTCCTAAGCACCCAGCTTCAATATATATATATATATATATATATATATATATATACTATATATATATATATATATATATATATATATATATATATAGATATATATATATATATATAGATATATATATATATATATATATATATAGATATATATATATATATATATATATATATATATATATATATATATATATATATATATATATATATATATATATATATATATATATATATATATATATATATATATACCTATATATACTATATATATATATATATATATACTTTATGCTGCTGCTGCTATATCTTTATATATATATATATATATATATATATATATATATATATATAAGTCCAAATCACGTTACGACTCCGTCAGTTTTGATTTTTTTTTTTTTAATATATTGCTACTATATGATACCAACAATGAATTTCAGTGGTAACGGACATGATTCAAAAGTTCGAAATATTTTAAATAATTTTTAAAAATCACATTTATGTTAAATATTGTTTCAAAAATGAAATATCTCGAAAAGTATGACACTTAAAGAAAAACCAATTACATATGTGGAATCGGCGTATAAAGCTTATTACAAAAATGTAAAAAAAAAAAAAAAATATTTCATAAATGAAATATCTCGAAAAGTTCGACACTTACAGAAAACCAATTACATATTTGGAATCAGCGTATAAAGCTTATTACAAACATGTAAAAAAAAGCAAAAAAAAAAAAAAAAAAATTAGGGGGCTCGAGCCGACGGGGTAGGGGCGGAGGAACCCCCGCGACACCCAAATACCAAAGTCCTACCCTATCGTTCCCCGGAAGGCCGAGAAACCCCGACTCCTGCCATTTTTGCTGTTTACCCTTGGGTATTCCTTTAGTTAAAAAAAAAAAATAAAACTGACGGAGTCGTAAAACGTAAAAGGTCCTATATATTTTTGAATCATGTCCGTTACCACTTAAATTGATTGTTATTATCATATACTAGAAATATATGAAAAAACAAACAAAAACAAAATCAAAACTGACGGAGTCTTAAAACAGAAAAGGTCATATATATATATATATATATATATATATATATATATATATATATATATATATATATATATATATATATATATATATATATATATATATATATATATATATATATACAGTGCAGAAAAGGTCATATATATATATATATATTAGTGTTGCACCGATACCGAAATTTTAGTCCGATACCGATACAAGTACTCACAATTATTTTAAAACCGATACCGATACCGAAATTTTTGCCGATACCAGATACCGATACCGATATTTTTCTCTCTCTCTCTCTCTCTCTCTCTCTCTCTCTATAACATATATATATATATATATATATATATATATATATATATACATATATATTTATATATATATCTATATCTATTTTATATATATATATATATATATATATATATATATATATATATATATATATATATATATATATATATATATATATATATATATATATATATACGATCCGTTACTCTGTTACTAACGGAACTAGTTTTTTGAGTAACGGAGTAACGGACTCGTTACTTTTTCTTTCATGTAACGCACCGAATAAGTTCCGTTATTTTTTCCTCCGTTACTTTTTAGTCCGTTACATTTTGTTCGACTTTCTTTGAATGTTGATAGCCAATTGACCACCCCGGTCAAGCTAAAAAATCCTTTTATAATATATATATATATATATATATATATGTGTCTATATATATATATATATATATATATATATATATATATATATATATATATATATATATATATATAAATATATTTTTTTTTTTTATATATATATATATATATATATATATATATATATATATATATATATATATATATATATATATATATATATATATATATATATATATAAATATATATATATATATATATATATATATAATATATAATATAACTATATATATATATATATATATATATATATATATATATATATATATATATATATATACTACTCTATATATATATATATATATATATATATATATATTAGTTATGGGCCAATCTGAGAGGTTTCTTCGATTTCTCGAAAACTATTAGAGCTATCGCTTTGAAGCTTTGTATACGGGCTATTGAGGTGTTAAACTGATTACCGGTGAGTTTTCAAGTCGCTAGGTTGATTCTAGGGGGTATCTCCCCCCGAGAGCGAAGGCGAAATAAGCGGGGTAAGCCGTTTTTGCGGCTTCCAATTCCGAGCGAAGATTAGGCCTAACGTGAGATCGAGCCAATCGAACCAGGTGTTCGATTGACCGACCGACTAAGGCTGTTATTATTATTATTTTTTTTGTTATTATTATTATTATTATTATGTGTGTATTATTATTATTATTATTATTATTATTATTGTGTGTGTGTATTATTATTACTAAGAATCGATTCCCGAAGGGAATCGATTCTGAGTCGAAAAACGATTCCTGTAAGGAATCGTTTTTTATGCACTCCGACTCCGACTCCGGCTCCGAATCCGGCCCCGGCTCCGATTCCGACTCCGTGCCTATATGAATAATCGATTCTCGAAGGGAATCGTTTATGAATCGAAAATCGATTCCTGATGGGAATCGATTTTTAGGCTCCGGCTCCGGCTCCGGCTCCGGCTCACCCTCTGGGTCCGCTATGTATCTACAATGGTTAGAGTTATCATATCGGGTTAAAATTTGGAGGGGGGTTATATGGTGACGTAACCTCATCGTAGACGATGTTACGTCCCCGTGGGTCCCCCGAACCCCCCTAAAAAATCGACATGTTCGTAGAAGGCTGAAATTTGGTGAGAGGATTAAGAGTTGAATTTCTAGAAAGAGTTGGTATCGGAATCTGAGGAGTTGGCATCGGCACCGGTGCTGGAGCCGGTGCGGTGCTGAGTTAATAAACATTCGTATAACGACAATATTGGTGTCCTTAAATATAGTATCAAACCCATGGATCTCGAATATGATGGTTATAAGTCCGTATAGGGTGTCTAGGACCCCCATTGAGGGGTCCCGACTGAAAAAAAAGCACAGAGTGCAAAACAGAGGTCGAAGGAGGAAGGAAGAAGGATGAAGGAAGAATAAGGAAGGAAAGAATGGAGAAGGAGTCTGACTCAGAGGAGTAGGAGTTGACAGCTGCACCAGTGCTGGCTCCGGTGCGGTGCCGAGTTATTAAATATTTGTGTAATGATACAATATTGGTGTCTTTATATATGTTATTGGGCCTGTAGATTTCGAAAATAACGGTTTCAGAACCATCAAGAAAAAAATAAATAAAATAAATAAATAAATAAATAAAAAATTTCTTATTCTTTTATGTTTATAACTTACAAATTTACGTTTTTACATACCCTAAAGCAGTAAATCAGTAAATCAAACAGCCCTCATCACCCCTTCTGTGATATATTGATCTATTGATCTATTGATTCATGTCATATTTTTACTAACATTGTAGCATTTTTACATACCCTAAAGCAGTAAATCAGTAAATCAAACTACCCTCCTCACCCCTTCCATGATCTATTGATCTATTGATTTAAGTCATATTTTTTACTAAAATTGTCATGTTTTACATACCCTAAATCAGTAAATCAGTAAATCAAACCACCATCCAACCACCCTCCTGTCCATACGTGATCTATTGATCTATTGATCTATTGATTCAAGTCATATTTTTAGTAAAATTGTCATGTTTTACATACACTAAAGCAGTAAATCAGTAAATCAGTAAATCAAACCATCCACCCTACCCTCCACTCCCCTCTATTGATCTATTGATTCAAGTCATATTTTTTAGTAAAATTGTAATGTTTTACATACCCTAAATCAGTAAATCAGTAAATCAAACCATCCACCCTACCCTCCATACCATCCCACCCTCCCCTGATCTATCGATCTATTGATCTATTGATTCAAGTCACATTTCGAGTATCATTTTGGATAAACATAACATAAAAAACAAATTCTTTATACACTGATCAACGAATATATGCTAACGTAACAAAGTTTTCACATTAATAAAGCTAACATAACATCATCAGGTCTAAGAATATAATGTACAACAACAAACCTAACACCCCTTAAACACGAATAAACGTTAAAATTAACAAAGTCCCACACTTAACAATAGTAAAGTAACTAACATAGCATACAAAGACGTAACCTATTCATACTTTGTCAAACATATCTCTAACATAACAATGTTAATTTATATTAACATGGTAATATTTAACAAAAATTTATCACAACATTGGTTAATTATCATACTGATCAACGAATATACTCTAACGTAACAAAGTTCCACACTTAACACCAGTAAAGTAGCTAACATTGCATGCAAAACGTAACCTATTCATACTTTTTTTCAAGCATATCTCTAACATATTAACGTTAATCTTACATTGACACAGTAACATTTAGCAAAAAATGTATCATAACCTTGTCCGATTATCATACAGACCAACGAATATATGCTAACGTAACAAAGTTTTTTACATTATCATAGTAATATTTAACAAAAATTTATCATAACCTTACCTAAATATCATAATCCCCAACAAATAATTGCAAACATAACAAAGTTTTATCCAAACATAACATAAAAATAACAAAGTTTTATTCAAACATAACATAAAAATAAGTTCTTTGAATAAAATATAGTAAAGTGTAATAGTTTACCGAATTTAAAGCAGTAAATCAGTAAATCAGTAAATCAAACCACTATGATATTTTATTCAAAAAACTTTTTATGTTATGTTTGGATAAAACTTTATGTTTACAGTTATTCGTTGGTCTTTATGATAATTAGACAAGGTTATGATAAATTTTTGTTAAATATTACTGTGTCAATGTAAAATTAACGTTAATATGTTAGAGATATACTTGGAAAAAGTATGAATAGGTTACGTTTTGTATGCAATGTTAGTTACTTTACTGGTGTTAAGTGTGGAACTTTGTTAATGTTAACAGTTTATTAGTGCGTAAGTTGTGTTAGGTTTGTCATTGTACATTATTTTCTTAGTTCATATGATGCTATGTTAGCTTTATTAATGTGAAAACATTGTTATGTTAGCATATATTCTCTGGTTAGTATATAAAGAACTCATTTTTGTGCTATGTTTATCCGAAATGATACTCGAAATGCGACGTAAATCAATAGTGTTAATGTAAAATTAACATTGATATGTTAGAGATATGTTTGAAAAAGTGTGAATAGGTTACGTTTTGTACGCTGTGCTAGGTACTTTACTGTTGTTAAGTATGGAACTTTGTTAATGTTAGTAGTTTATTCGTGCGTAAGGTGTGTTAGGTTTTGTCATTGTACATTATATTCTTAGTTCTGGTAATGCTATGTTAGCTTTATTAATGTGAAAACAATGTTACGTTAGCATATATTCGTTGGTTAGTATATAAAGAACTTATTTTTGTACTATGTTTATTCGAAATGATACTCGATATGTGACCTGAATCATTAGATCAATAGATCAAAAGGTCATGGAGGGAGGGGTGGGGAGGGGCGGGGAGGGGACGGATGGTTTGATTTACTGATTTACTGATTTACTGCTTTAAATTCAGTAAACTATTACACTTTACTATGATATTTTATTCAAAGAACTTATTTTTATGTTATGTTTGGATAAAACTTTGTTATGTTTGCAATTATTTGTTGGGGATTATGATATTTAGGTAAGGTTATGATAAATTTTTGTTAAATATTACTATGATAATGTAAAAAAACTTTGTTACGTTAGCATATATTCGTTGGTCTGTATGATAATCGGACAAAGTTATGATACATTTTTGCTAAATGTTACTGTGTCAATGTAAGATTAACGTTAATATGTTAGAGATATGCTTGAAAAAGTATGAATAGGTTACGTTTTGCATGCAATGTTTTACTTTACTGGTGTTAAGTGTGGAACTTTGTTACGTTAGAATATATTCATTGATCAGTATGATAATTAACCAATGTTGTGATAAATTTTTGTTAAATATTACCATGTTAATATAAATTAACATTATGTTAGAGATATGTTTGACAAAGTATGAATAGGTTACGTTTTTGTATGCTATGTTAGTTACTTTACTATTGTTAAGTGTGGGACTTTGTTAATTTTAACGTTTATTCGTGTTTAAGGTGTGTTAGGTTTGTTGTTGTACATTATATTCTTAGACCTGATGATGTTATGTTAGCTTTATTAATGTGAAAACTTTGTTACGTTAGCATATATTCGGTGATCAGTGTATAAAGAATTTGTTTTTATGTTATGTTTATTCAAAATGATACTCGAAATGTGACTTGAATCAATAGATCAATAGATCGATAGATCAATAGGTCATGGAGGGAGGGGTAGGGTGGATGGTTTGATTTACTGATTTACTGATTTAGGGTATGTAAAACATTACAATTTTACTAAAAAATATGACTTGAATCAATAGATCAATAGATCAATAGATCAATAGATCAATAGATCAATAGATCACGGATGGACAGGAGGGTGGTTGGATGGTGGTTTGATTTACTGATTTACTGATTTAGGGTATGTAAAACATGACAATTTTAGTAAAAAAATATGACTTAAATCAATAGATCAATAGATCACGGAAGGGGTGAGGAGGGTAGTTTGATTTACTGATTTACTGATTTACTGCTTTAGGGTATGTAAAACGCTACAATTTTAGTAAAAATATGACATGAATCAATAGATCAATAGATCAATAGATCAATAGATCACAGAAGGGGTGATGAGGGCTGTTTGATTTACTGATTTACTGATTTACTGCTTTAGGGTATGTAAAAACGTAAATTTGTAAGTTATAAACATAAAAAGAATAAGAAATTTTATTTATTTATTTATTTATTTATTTTTTATTTTTATGGTTCTGAAACCATTATTTTCGAAATCTACAGACCTAATAACATATATAAAGACACCAATATTGTATCATTACACAAATATTTAATAACTCGGCACCGCACCGGAGCCAGCACCGGTGCAGCTGTCAACTCCTACTCCTCTGAGTCAGACTCCTTCTCCATTCTTTCCCTCCTTATTCTTCCTTCATCCTTCTTCCTTCCTCCTTCGACCTCTGTTTTGCACTCTGTGCTTTTTTTCAGTCGGGACCCCCTCAATGGGGGTCCTAGACACCCTATACGGACTTATAACCATCATATTCGAGATCCATGGGTTCGATAACATATATAAGGACACCAACATTGTTGTTATACGAATGTTTATTAACTCAGCACCGCACCGGCTCCAGCACCGGTGCCGATGCCAACTCCTCAGATTCCGATACCAACTCTTTCTAGAAATTCAACTCTGAATCTTCTCACCAAATTTCAGCCTTCTACGAACATGTCGATTTTTTAGGGAGGGTGGGGCCCCCTTCGGGGGACCCACGGGGACGTAACATCGTCTACGATGAGGTTACGTCACCATATAACCCCCCTCCAAATTTTAACCCGATATGATAACTCTAGCCATTGTAGATATATAGCGGACCCAGAGGTTGAGCCGGAGCCTAAAAAATCGATTTCCATCAGGAATCGATTTTCAATTTATAAACGATTCCCTTCGAGGATCGATTATTCATATCGTCACGGAGTCGGAGCCGGAGCCGGAGCCGGAGCCGGAGCCGGAGCCGGAGCCGGAGCCGGAGTCGAGTCGAGTCGGAGTGGTAAAAACGATTCCTTACGGATAACAATAATAATCGATTCGCCTAAGATCGATTCTTCCATCAATATAATAATAAATAATAATAATAATAATAATAATAATAATAATAATAATAATAATAATAATAATAATAATAATAATAATAATAATAATAATAATAATAATAATAATAATAATAATAATAATAATAATAATAATAATAATAATAATAATAATAATAATAATAATAATAATAATAATAATAATAATAATAATAGGATCTTCTATAGTTTTTGACAGTAGCCAGATTTACAAGATTCCAAAAATACTGAAAGATAATAAAATAGCTAGGAAAAATTCAATCAAAAGAATCCTTATTACAAGTTGAAAAATATCGTTTTTTTATATATTTAAGAAACAAATTATATAAAAGTATCCTTATGAAAAAAATTTGAGCTTCCCAAATCTCTATTTTTAATTTTGTATACATTATATATATATATATATATATATATAAATATTTATATAAACTTATTTATACATATATATATATATATATATATATATATATATATATATATATATATATATATATATATATATATATATATATATATATATATATATATATA
>JABUQX010144903.1:20000-27500 GCA_015478945.1 Trachelipus rathkii | reverse complement strand
CGACTTCTTATGACGTGAGGTCCCCAGCGCATCTCTCTTCCTATAACATGAGACGCTAACTGACTTTGCTTTGCTATACCCCAGGCACTCCATTTGGACGTACGTTTCCGCAGCTGCCCATTACATTTGAAAGTGCCCTCACAAAAGAGTCGTTAAATATTTCTCTTATACAATGAAATAATAATCAAAATTTAATGTACGGATGCATATATCAAGTATACATAGTTATTATATATAGTAAGTAGTAGTAATTTTGTTGACTGTTGAAATTCAAAATTTTATTTCTACAATACTATTAAAACAAAATATATATAAACAGACCTTATTAATTCTACAATATCCCATTACAAAATTGATTTCGTTTTTATAACCTCTATTACATAACATAAGACCGCGTTCAATTCGTTTATTTCGATCTTCGCGCCATGAGAGTTATCATAAAGTATTCATAATTCATTAAGGCCCTTCTTAAGTTCTTACAATGTACTTTCCGCCAATAGCGTCAGAGAGAGGGAAGAAGATAAAAATTATCTCACTAAAGTGGGACAAGATAAAGAGAGTGAATTTCGCATTTGACGTGAGGAGCTAGAAGCTTCATTATCTATTGAAACATTACGAAGTGTTTCGGGATCAATCATGTAATTATAATTGAAGTCAATAATGAACCCATATTTCTCTAAAAAAGCCATACCCAAAATATTGAAATTAATTTCGGCAGCGAATGCGCATAATTCAAATTGCTTTCCAAGCCCAATATCGAATTTCAATTAATTTTTTATTATAAATAGATATCAATGTCCCGTTAGCTGCTGTCACAGAACCTATTATACCCCCACTCCTATCTGCCTTTGAAGGTCGTATTAAATTTAAAGAACTTCCCCAATCTAATAAATAACTATTATTATTTCTCCTATCTGTAATCGAATAAAATTTCATAAAAGCCGCTCTTTGCAATCATCGCAGTTCCAACATTAACACAATTTTTTTAAAAAAGGTCATTATCCCTCTCTTAAAAGTTTATCCAGTAAACATCATCATAATTGTCATATCATCATCATTATTATGTGTGTGTGTATATGTGTGTGTGTGTGTATTATTATTATTATTATTATTATTATTATTAATGTAAATGTCAATGTGTAATGTGTGTGTGTATCGTATATCATTATTAACATTATTATTATTATTATTGTTAATATTATCGCTTTTATTATTATTGTATTAATGATGCTATTATTACTACTACTATCGGCTTTTATTATTATTATTATTATTATTATTGGTGGAATAATTCAGGGTCCTTCGTTCTTCCTCAACTCGCGCCTCGGCAATTAAATTATGAGCGCTACGGTACTCTCCCCATGATTCAGTCATTGCTGAGTATTTTCAAATATCCCATTTTCTACATCTGTGCCAAGCCACCTCTTGCCCCACATGAGAAGAGCCACAAACTGAAATAACATCAGCCTCTGCCTCCGTGTTTCCTCCCGTCTCAGCAGGGGAATGAACTGACTCAACTGGAGGGATAATCCCTCCCCCATCAGAGACATTTTCTGTAATAACTGCTATGGTCTGATCATTAATATTATAATTATTATTTTGACAGATATTTCTATTATCATAGTTGGCATTCCTGACATATTTATATCTATTATTATAATTTGTGCTTCTATTGTAATTATAATTATTATAAGTACGATCATGATTCACATTTCTATTATTATAATTATTATTATAGTTTGCAACCCTACTCCATTTATAAACATTATTATGATTAATATTTCTATATTGCCTATAATTATAATTATTAAAAGTACCCCTTCTGTAACATGCATTTTTAAAATCATTAGCGTAATATTTTCTTCTTCGACGGAAAACATTCTGCTCTCCCCCCGGATATTTCGGATAACCCCCATAAGTAAACCCCCCAAAATTCCTATACCGAATACCAGCAAAATGTCTGTAATTATGGCTATAATTCCTACCGTTATTATGATTATTATTATTATTATAATAATAATATCTTCTACTATTATAGTTATTATTATGACTATCATTATAATGATTATTGTAAAAACCATTTCTACTAAAATTATTATGATTATTATTATAAAACCATCCTCTACTATTACAGTTATTATTGTGACTATTATTATAATGATGTAAGAACCATTTCTACCAAGATTACTTGTATAATTAAATTTTTTGCCTAAAATAAGTATCCCGCCACGTATTTACTCCCCCTTGTCAGGGAGCTTCCCACATTCCCTGTCTTGAATTTTGATTGTCAATGTTGATTGAAGAATTTTTTGAAGTCTCGCAAATTGTTTTCATTAGGTCTGTGATTGTTCCAATTAGAGAAATCATTTCTTCCGTGGTTTTTTTCTGCATAGCTATCAGGTGGTCTATTTTGCTTTTGTTTGTGGGAGATTCCATTTGTTCATTTTGAGAAAAGTCGTCTTCTTCTCCCATTCCCCCATTTTGGGGAACCTCGTGAGGGATAAGTGAATTGGGGTTCGAGATTTCAGGCCAAGTTGTAACAGTCATCTTGCTTCTTGTTTCAAATTTGGGCAAATTTTTCTTATTTCACTGCTTTTTCGGTTTTTTTGAACTGTTTTATTTTATTTTATATGTTTTTTGTGTGTGTTTGTGTTTTGATCGGCACTTTTTTTCACTTCACTGATTAAAATTTTGTTTATTATGATTTTGCGTTTGTTTCCACTTCACTTTTGTATATTAGATTTTTGTTTGTTCGAGTTCACTCTGGGAGTCACTATTTCTTTGTATCAACCCTTGAAGAGTTGGATACAGTGGTAATAAAAAGGGGTAATTGCTTCTTATTTTTATTTCTAAGACTAATTAAATCAGATAGTAAATAATGGTATCAATGTTTAAAAGTTAACACAATGGGCCAGTTCACAGTCATTAATAAAATTGGTGAAAGTTAATATAATAATTTCTACGATCAAACACAGTTTTTAACAAGCTAATGGTTTAACGACCTCCCTTCTTATGACGTGAGGTCCCAACGCATCTCTCTTTATGAGACGCTAACTGACTTTGCTTTACTTCATACCCCAGGCACTCCGTTTGGACGCACGTTTCCGCGGCTGCCCATTACATTTGAAAGTGCCCTCACAAAAGAGTCGTTAAATATTTCTCTTATACAATGAAATAATAATTAAAATTTAATGTACGGATGCATATATCAAGTATACATAGTTATTATAGTAAGGGTAGGGAAACCTGCCCATACATATATATATATATATATATATATATATATATATATATATATATATATATATATATATATATATATATATATATATATATATATATATATATATATATATATATATATATATATATATATATATATATATATATATATATATATATATATATATATTACGGTTGTCACCATCACTCACGGGCAGAGCCCTATTCAAGGAGGGGTTGTTGCACGCTTCAAAAGCTCACCAACTAATGTAAATTAGGCAGATGAGCACAGACGCAGGCTTTAAATTGAAGGAGATTAAATTCAGCAGGAAACACAGAAGATGGAAGAGAATTCCACAAAACAGGGTGGCAGGAAAAAATGAAGCACCGCAGCGAGACAAACCTGGAGTTGCCAGTATACAACACAAAACTCATGCGCAGACACGGCACCCCTCGTGTTACGAAGGCGTCGTAAAGGTGGTGGTACGCGAATGATAAGTTTCCTCGAGCACCTGCCACTACGGTCCATAGAAAAGAGATAAAGCTCCAGCATCTTGCCACAAAGATAGAGGGTCAAGTGAAGTGGAAAGTACAGAACAGTTTATAAGCCTTTGGGCTTTTACTCCACCCTATCCAAAAGCCGGGTGAAACCAACCCCCCCTCCAGATATGAGAGCAGTTCTCCATACAAGGGCGGATGAGGCCCTTGTATAGCTGGAGTAACTGAGAAGGGGATAAAAAGTCTCGCAGTCTAAACAGAAGTCCCAGTTTCTTTGAGGCGTCCCTAGCAAATGTTTTGATGTGAGGTCTCCAAGACATTTTTTTGTTTATGTTAAGGCCAAGGATGTTTATATTGTCAACAGGAGAGACGAGAGAACCGTTGAAAGAGGGAGATATGTAGAAGCTGGGTTTTTAAAGAATTGAATTTCACAAGGTTGAGACAACCCCACCCGGAAATTCTATCCAGATCAGCGAGAATAGAATCGGAAAGATTAAGACGAGAGGCAATTCTAGAAGTAAAAGGGGGAGTAGAATTGAAATGAGTTGAAGAATGAAGGGTCGAGTCATCGGCATATGAGTGGATAGAGTTAGATGTGCAGGTGAGAAGATCATTACTGAAAAGTAGGAATAAAGTAGGAGATAAAACAGAACCCTGAGAAACACCACTATTGACATAAAAAGAAGAAGTCGCCCCATCAACAACAGGCGTTATTGAGCGATTTAAAAGAAAGCTAGACATAAGTAAGCAAAGAGAAGGAGGAAACCCAAAGGAGGGGAGCTTGGACAGCAGTGACGCGTGCCATACCTGGTAAAATGCTTTGGATATGTCAAGCGCCACCACGCAAGTCTCCCAGTAGTTCTTAAGGGCGGAAAACCATAAATCAGTAGGATAGGAAAGTATATCGCCAGTAGGCCTCGAGCGCCGAAAGCCGTACTGGTGATCGGATAGAAGTGAATGAGATTCCAGATGATCTAAGAAATGAGAGTTGAGAAAGGTTTCAAAGATCTTAGATAGAATACAAGTGAGAGCTATAAGCGATAATTAGAAAGATCAGAGCGGCTGCCCTTTTTTCGGAATAGGTTGGACGTGTGCGTGCTTCCAACACTGAGGGAAAGTGTTAGTATTGAGACATAGAGAATATAGTTTTGAAAAGGGGTGGTATCGGAAGCATACTCCCTCAAAACTCTGGGAGGAATGCCATCCGGGCCACCCGCCTTCCTAACGTTCATAGATTTCATAGATTTCAGGAGCCCATGCACCTGATCAAATGTAATCACAGGCAAAGGCATAGGACACCTGAGAGGAGGAGGGAAGGGAGGAATGCCAGAATCGTCCAGGGTTGAGTTAGAGAAAAATAGGAGACCGAAGAGATTGACATTTTCAGTTTTAGAATTAGCAACAGAACCATCAGATCGAATAAGAGGAGGAAAGGCAGATTTACAGAAGTTGTTAGAGATGTTTTTGGCAAGAGGCCAGAAAGATTTGTCAGTAGGAGAACCATATATATATATATATATATATATATATATATATATATATATATATATATATATATATATATATATATATATATATATATATATATATATATATATATATATATATATATATATATATATATATATATATAAAATATTAATATAGACCGTTTTCGTTTTCTTGTCATTTGTGCTTACGCTCGGTAAGAAATGCTTACACAGTTTTAGCACGAATTTCGTGCAAAAACGACCGTGATTTCTTATAAAGTTTACTTTTGTTTACAAACAATTGGAATCAGCTGTTGGGATGTAGCCCATCGATTTGGAATAATCAGAAATAAAAACATAAAAAATGGTTTATATTACAAATAATTGATCAACTATTGTGATGGAGTTTATCCATTTGGAAGAAATTATATTTAAAGTTTATTTTATTGAATGAAACATTCATCAATTCAAACGGGCCTACCACGTCGCCATATTGTTTGTTACATTTTTGCGTAAGCACGTCCTAAATTCGACATTTTTTACGATTATGCGCATAGTTTGACAAAAATGAATGCAAACTCAAGCATTTCTTAAGTTTCGTAAGCACAAATGCAAAAACGAAAACGACTTTACAATACAGCAGTTTTCGTTTTTGCATTTGTGCTTACGAAACGTAAGAAATACTCGAGTATGCGTTCGAATTTGTCAAACTTAGGACAAAACGTAAGAACGTGCTTACGCAAAAATGTAAACAAACAATATAGCGGCGTGGTAGGCCCGTTTGAATTGATGAATATCAATAAAATCAGCTTTAAATATAATTTCTTCCAAATAGATAAACTCCATCACAATAGATTATTTGTAATATAAACCATTTGTTATGTTTTTATTTCGTAAGAAATCGCGGACGTTTTTGCACGAAATTCGTGCTAAAACTGTGTAAGCATATCTTACCGAGCGAGCGTAAGCACAAATGACAAAAGCGAAAACGGTCTAGGTCAGATAGATCAGGAAATTATCGGACAAATTGCGGATATGCTCTTCAAAATTCAAAATTTTCAACGGCTGTTTTCGAAAGAAAGCCACGCTACATTTTCCTACGTCGAAATGTAAGAAACGTTGCGATTGGTTCATAAACAAATTTCTAATTTTTTTAATTTTCATTGTACTCTTTATGGCATTTTTGAAAATAACGTAATTAAATAATTTTTATAAAAAATATTAGGCGTTTTCCTTCAAATTTTTTCCACGATAAATACTAAAAATATTTGTGATAATAAAAATAAACTTTTGTTACCTAGCAAGAAAAATTAAATTTGTTTTAAGTTTTGGCGGCAACATTTCCCGCGAAAAGTACAGTGCACACATACACAAGATGGTCCGTTTTAAGCCTCGCGACCCCCCAAAAGCCAAAACGCATAAAGTTAGTAACCTCGCGACCCCCTAATTACCCCATATATATATATATATATATATATATATATATATATATATATATATATATATATATATATATATATATATATATATATATATATATATATATATATATATATATATATATATACCGGTATATATATATATATATATTTGTGAGGGGAGAAAAAAAAAATTTTGCCGATGACGATAACAATAATAATAAATTTTGCCGAGGGACGATGACGATTGATTGAAAAAAGTATATTTTAAAAATTTCTTTCTCTCTCTCAAAATATATATATATATATATATATATATATATATATATATATATATATATATATATATATATATATATATATATATATATATATATATATATATATATATATATATATATATATATATATATATATATATATATATATATATAGAGGGGTCGGGGTTCAACCCCCGAAAATTTTTAAGCGATAAAAATTTTTGATTCCTTAAGTCTCTTAATAATAATAATAATAATAATAATAATAATAATAATAATAATAATAATAATAATAATAATAATAATAATAATAATAATAATAATAATAATAATAATAATAATAATAATAATAATAATAATAATAATAATAATAATAATAATAATAATAATAATAATAATAATAATAATAATAATAATAATAATTAATAATAATAATAATAATAATAGTTAATCAATGAAAATGAAAAGTATTTATTAATGGAAATGAGGAGATATATTTGTGGTCCGTAACGATTTCTTAGGTCAAGTGGCTGTTCCTCATATATATATATAAAATATTTAGACCAGGGACTTAAATGTAAGGTTTCCAAGTTTGCAGATGATAGCAAATTGGCTACATTAGTAAGGAATACT
>JABUQX010144903.1:0-12500 GCA_015478945.1 Trachelipus rathkii | reverse complement strand
TATATATATATATATATATAAATATATATATATATATATATATATATATATATATATATATATATATATATATATATATATATATATATATAAATATATATATATATATATATATATATATATATATATATATATATATATATATATATATATATATATATATATATATATATATATATATATATATATATATATTATATAAATATATATATATATGTATAAAATATATATATATATGACCTTATGAGTTTCATGGATCAGTGTGCTTTCTTCTTTAACTTTTTTTTCATATATTGTTAGTATATGATACTAGTAAGATGCTGATGAGAAAGATACGAAATTTGGAAATATTAAAAATTTAATAATAAAGTAAGGAAGAAAGCTCATTTTGCATGAGAAAAAAAAAACGGGATTTTACTGCTAATGCTTGAAAGAATTTAGGTAACGTAAAAAATAATGTTTGTGTGTAAAATACGTTCCGTATTATTAGTTTTTTTTCATATATAGAGTTTGAGGGCCAAATCCTAAATAATACTGACACCTTTGCAATACAATTTTAGTTAAGCTAAGCTATGAATAGTGTGAGGCTTTTGCTTTTGCGTTCGAATTTTGTGTTAAAAAAGCATTTCTTTTATAAATTATTTTGCTTCACCAATTTTATTAAAGGAAAATTCTTTTAGATATATAAATTTATTAATTCAAATATTTAGTACAATAATAATAAGCAACGTCGCTACGCTCCCCTAGAAAGCGAGCTTTCAGGCTTGCCTAAAAGCGGCCTACGCTCGCATTGGGGTTTCCTCACTTCGCTCGCTGTACACACACACACAAACACACTCTATTTGTAGCGACAAATAGAGTTAGTATGTAGGCGCCTATATGAGTTACTTTATAGGCTTTGAGTGACGTAGGTATGTTGCCAGATATATGTGGTTCTTGAATTTTTAGTTTATATATATATATAAAAAAATATATATAAAATATATATATATATATATATATATATATATATATATATATATATATATATATATATATATATATATATATATATATATCTTTATATTTGGCAAAATTTAGATTTTAATCTCAAATTTCTTAATATCCTAAAGGGTAAGGGTTCAAACCCACTTAGGGACTTTTGAAATATATATATATATATATATATATATATATATATATATATATATATATATATATATATATATATATATATATATATATATATATAAATAATACTCATAAACGTAGCATTTAACAAATGTCAATCGAATTAGAGTTTCAATCATCTTTGAGAGGTCCGTTGAAGAATTTAGTTTTCGCAATATACGTATTGAATGTTATAGTTAAATCTCTGGTTTCGTAGAAATGTCAGTGTTGGCTATTAATGAAGTAGGACCATTTATTCGTATGTGGCAAAATATCAGTTTTTTTCAATAAATATTCGCACGAACGATTTCAACAATTTTTAGAGCTGTTCAAAAATTCTAAACATATGAAGTAAGCGTTAAACATATATATATATATATATATATATATATATATATATATATATATATATATATATATATATATATATATATATATATATATATATTTATATATATACATATATATATATATATATATATATATATATATATATATATATATATATATATATATATATATATATATATATATATATATATATATATATATTTTTATTATAAAATTCAATTTTTTTTTTTTTTTTTTTTTTTATTTATTTATTAAAATGACATATTAGTATTTTTTTAATTAAAAACAAACTATCTACGTAGTCTACTTTGTTTGCCAATCACAATCAATCTAGGTTAGGTCTGTGTTTGTGCAATCCACGATCCATCTAGGTTAGGTCCTAGTGTACGGCTTTTAATTCTAGGGCACCACGATCCATCTAGGTTAGGTCCTAGTGTACGGCTTTTAATTCTAGGGCACCACGATCCATCTAGGTTAGGTCCTACTGTACGGCTTTTAAGTCTAGGTTAGGATAAAGGTGGTTAGGCAACACACAGATTCAAACAATATATATATATACACAACAAATACAGATATATATATATATATATATATATATATATATATATATATATATATATATATATATATATATATATATATATATATATATATATATATATATATATATATTTTTATATACTCGAGCCGACCTGCTGACTTGAGTCACCTCGCTACCATGAGTCATGCGACTCAAGAAAGCGAGTCGTCTTGGGAACACAGATGTACGCATGAACATAGATCAAATACTGGAGTTTTAACATATATATATATATATATATATATATATATATATATATATATATATATATATATATATATATATATATATATATATATATATATATATATATATATATATATATATATATATATATATATATATAGTATAGTATAAAATACACAACAAAACACACAAAACTGACAACCGGATGTTGCAAATGTTGCAAGCAACAATTTGCAACATTTGGTTTTTCAAGCTTGACGTGTCAAGGTTGGGGTTTTTAAGGTCGGTGAGACCGAATTTAAGGTCTGGAAGACAGTTTTCGGAGGTTTATTCCCCAAAAAGGGGGCGGAGCCCCCCTGAGGGGACTTTTTGGTTCCTGAAGGTTTTAAATGATCGGTAGATCATTTTTGATGGTTCCAATCGATTTATCGATGTTTTTTTTTTTACCCCAAATCGACGTTTAAATCGTCTTTCTACGTGCTCTGGTTGGCTTTTTACATTGAAAAATATAATCGAAAGAAAATAATTACTATAATTAACATTCGATTAATCGTTGTAGTAATGCCCGCTTTTGAGCTCTACCACCGACTTCTCAAAAAGTATTAGAGGTATCGGTCTGAAACTTGGAATATGTTCTATGTATGTGTTAAGCTCGATACCGACGAGTTTTCAAGTCGCTAGGATGTATATAGGGGTAACTCCCCGTGAAATATGTCGCTTACGCCCTTTTGCCGCGTCCAATTCCGAGTGAAGATTAGGCCTAACGTTCTTCCGTGAGTGTAATTGATCACCGCCGAGTTTTGGTGACCGTAGGTCACCCCTAAGTGGGTGCTGCTCCCTTAGCGCCAAGGTCAAATTCGGCCTGAAAACCATGTTAGGCTTAACCTATCGGGCTAAAATTTGGATGTGAGCTATATGATGAGGTAATCTTGTCGGAGACGAGATTACGTCCCTCTTCGCTCCCCCGTAGGGAGAGCGCTGCCCCCTAAAAATTAAAATGACCTTAGAAGCCTGAAATTTGGAGGCTGTGTAGAGGAGCCGGAGTCGGATTCATCTTCGGAATCCAGGGACCCCCCGGAGGGGGGTCCCCTCTCGAAAAATGAAGAAATGCATGGAATGCAAAACAGAAGAAGAAGAAGAAGAAGAAGAAGAAGAAGAAGAAGAAGAAGAAGAAGAAGAAGAAGAAGAAGAAGAAGAAGAAGAAGAAGAAGAAGAAGAAGAAGAAGAAGAAGAAGAAAGGAAGAAGGAGGAAGGAAGAAGAATGAGGAAGGAAGAAGAATGAGGAAGGATTCAGAGTCAGAGGAGTCGGAGGAGTCAGAGGAGTAGGCACAGGCACAGGCACCGGTGCTGGAGCTGGTGCGGTGCCGAGTTAGTAAACATTCGTTTAATAATACAATATCATTACAGTTCACAGAACTGATTCTGCTCTAACATGTACATGTCGTCAATTGCATTGCATCTTGCAAAGATAAACCGTTTTTCTAATTGTTGAAGACTGACATTTTTATTTTCAAATCTCATTTTCATTTTATAAACGTTAAATAATATATTCAAGTTGAAACATGCATATATTGTATTTTATTTTTTTATTTTTTTTTATATAAGTTTCATTTTACATTTATACTTTTTGTTTAATTTTTTTATTTTTTTTATTTTTTTTTTTTAATTTTTTTTTATTTTTTATTTTTATTTTTTTTTTTTTTTTTACTTTTTTACTTTGTGTTTAATTTTTTTTTATTTTAATTTTTTTTATTAATTTTTAATTTCAATTTTTTTAAAATTTTTATTTATTTTTTATTTATTTTTGTTTTATTTGCTTTAAACATTTGTTTTTACTAAAAAAAATTTGTGCTTTTCATGTTTAAAACATAAAAATTTACGTTTTTACATACCCTAAAGCAGTAAATCAGTAAATCAGTAAATCAAACAGCCCTCATCTTCCCTTTCTGTGATCTATTGATCTACTGATCTATCGATCTATTGATTCAGGTCATATTTTTTACTAAAATTGTCATGTTTTACATACCCTAAATCAGTAAATCAGTAAATCAGTAAATCAAAATACCCTCATCTCCCCTTCTGTGATCTGTTGATCTATTGATCTATTGATCTATTGATTCAGGTCGTATTTTTTACTAAAATTGTCATGTTTTACATACCCTAAATCAGTAAATCAGTAAATCAAAATGCCCTCATCTCCCCTTCTGTGATCTATTGATCTATTGATCTATTGATCTATTGATTCAGGTCAGATTTTTACTAAAATTGTTATGTTTTTACATACCATAAATCAGTAAACGTAACTAAAAGCCACACTCCTACCTTTCGTGATCTATTGATCTATTGATCTATTGATTCATGTCATATTTTTTACTAAAATTGTCATGTTTTACATATACTAAAGCAGTAAATCAGTAAATCAAGCCACCATCCAACCACCCTCATGTCCATCCGTGATCTATTGATCTATTGATTCAAGTCATATTTTTTAGTAAAATTGTCATGTTTTACATACCCTAAACCAGTATATAATGTACAACAACAAACCTAACACAACTTACGAGCGAATAAACTGGTAACATTAACAAAGATCCCCTCCTAACAACAGTAAAGTAACTAACATAGCGTGTGCCAAAACGTAACCTAGCCTTCACCACTTTCGTCACATATCTCAACATATCAATGTTAATTTTACATTAACCCTTTCTTTCCCACTGTGGAATTCTTTACAGGTTACATCAATTATAATTGTATAAAATCTCCCAATGTGGAAATTTTTAAATTGCAATACATAAATTGATATATCTGTCGACTTGGTAAAAGCCATTCCATTTGGTAACTTCATCTAGTTAGTATGACTTACAATCAGTGTGCCTCTGAAGTCTTGAGAAAGCTGTGCTACGTCTGGGTCTTATTTGTCTTCTAGCAGAGATACATAAAGAATTTTATTTGATTTAGGCATTTTTGGTGAGAAATAGGCTGTTTTTTGGGGTGGAAATGTGAATGATAATAAAGTATGTGTTTTGACATGGATTTTGGGCAAATTCATGTATAAAAAAGCAACATTGGGAACAGCAAAGTATAATCATGTTATGATATATATATATATATATATATATGCTACATATATATATAAGAATATATATATATATATATATATATATATATATATATATATATATATATATATATATATATATATATATATATATATATATATATATATATATATATATATACATATATATATATATATATATATATATATATAAAGAAGTATATATATATATATATATATATATATATATATATATATATATATATATATATATATATATATAGGTTCCAAGCAACCTTCTATTGATTTAGATAAGTACAGTTTCAAAGCAGTGATGTCGAAGCAGGTGACTTGAAAACTGTTCCGAGATGTCTTCTTTTTTGGAGAGGCGGATCGAACGAATGAAATAGAGTACTGAGGTTAAATTATATAGGGGTCCCGGGTGGGGGTCCCCGCCCCCAAAACCTAAAAATGGACTTAGAAGGCTGAAATTTGGTGAGTGGATAGAAGAGAACGAATGAAATAGAGTACTGAGGTTAAATTATATAGGGGTCCTGTGTGATGGGGCTGAGCCCCAAAATCTTGGAAATTAACGTAGAAGGCTGAAATTTGGGTCTATGGATTATATATATATATATATATATATATATATATATATATATATATATATATATATATATATATATATATATATATATATATATATATATATATATATATATATATATATATATATCTCTAAAGAGTTTATATATATATATAAATTTACACATATATATATCATCGAACACCTTGTTTTCCAAACAAATCTCTATTCAGTTGAAATAAAAGGCACTTCAGTAAATACGAAGAAGTGAGAAATAGAAGTTTCTTTGGCATGCATGTATTGAGGGAATGCCAATGCGTTCTTATCGAATGTACTGAACAGAGCAACAAGGTTTGAGTCTATTGCATGTATTATGTCGAGAAACCGCTTTGAATTACTAAAGAGATTCTTGCACATTATAAGCAAATTCTTTTTAATATGAAAGACTAGGGATGTTCCCTGATTATGATAAGCTGTCTAAGATTCATCAGTCAATAAAAAAAGCAACTTTTTAAATGATCCTGTGAGCAATTTTGTTGTGAGATCATGATTCCTTTTCTAAAGGATATATTTGAAACAGTATATCAAAAACAAACCACACAAATGGGGAATCAAGGTATTTGCTAGATGTGGAACTAGTGGGATAGTATATGACTTTGAAATATATGTAGGTAAAGGCGCAGTTAGTCATGCAAAACTGTAGAGGGTCCTCCGATTATGTGGGACTGAAATAATAAGAAACATAAACTATGTGCAATGGTGTTGACAATAAAGCTGTACATGTTGTATCGTCTTTGATAGGCAACAATCCAATGGGTATTGTAAAGTGATGGTCACTTCCGGATAAAAAATATATTGATGTTCCTATTTCTGCAGTTGTAAAAGAATATAATACCCATATAATTATAGCGACTTGAATGATATGTTTGTATCATTGAATAGGACTAAAATACGTAAAACGATACACATAAAATAAATTTCATCTATTGATATAACAATTGTCAATGCTTGGCTATTGTATAGACGGCATTGTTTGCAGAAAAAGAAAACTATGGAAAAAATTAGTTGAATTCCGTTCTGGAAATTGGGAAGGCTTACACAATGTGGAAATGATACAGCTAGAAAGAGGAAGACCATCAAAAGAAACTCTGGACATGTTGAACCCTAAACGCTTGCGTGAGTAGATGATATGAGAGGTGGATGGTTTATATCATTGGTCAGAACCTGGTAATGAAAAAGAAAAGTGTGGGTATTATATAAAAAGATTCTCGCAAATAAAATGTAGTAAATGCAAATTAGCATTATGCCTGAGCAACAAGCAATTGTGTTCTTTGCTTTCACAGCAAATTTGATTATAAATATATATATATATATATATATATATATATATATATATATATATATATATAGATATATATATATATATATATATATATATATATATATATACAAAGAATTATTTTTAACTGTAAGATTTCATTTACAAAGGATTTCATTTTTTTTTATTTTTACATAGGATGTTCCTAATGTATAATTTTTTTATACATTTTGAATTTTTTTATTATTATATTATTTTTATTATTATTTTTGACTTTTTTGTGTTTAATAGTCTTATTTAAACTAGTTTTTTTATGCAAACTAATTTTTTTTTCAAGAACAATTAATTTCGAAGGTTAACAAAAGGTTCATCATAATCTTACCAAAGTAAGGAGGGTAATGCCCGTTACACCCCTTCGGGATCCCCCCTCTCAGGATTCACACTCCTTCAAAGGCGCATCCCCTGGGTTTTCTCTCGGAGGTGTGATGTGTTGCTTTAGATACTCTTTGGCTAATGAAAACTGTTTATTCGTAAGTTAGGGACGTTATGTTAAATATTACATGGCAGTGTGTGAAATTGACACTGATTTGTTAGAGAAATGATGAGTTTTTGTAAGATATTACTGTGTTAACTGACGATGATGTGTTAGGTGGGGAAACGTGAGCCTAGGGTTAAGTTTCTTTTTGTTAAGCAATGTTAGGTTTGAAACGAGAAGACCTTCCGTTAATGTTCAATGTTTATTCATAGTTCAAATGATGTTATACTCTCGAGACGAGTGACACTTTGATGAAGATAGTGCCAATTCATAGTTCAAGATGCTGGTGTCTTTGATAGATCAATACTTTGTTAAGGGATTTTGTTAGATAATACGTCTTTACCTGTTGCTGATATGCAGGTAAAGTGGGAACATATCGAGTATTGTATGAGCTGTTAGCTAGTTTACCTTGATCAGTAGGGAATTTTTTCAGGATGTTAGTGGATTATTCATACGCGAGGTATGTTAGGTTTGCATTTGTACATTATATTCTTGTTCAGGTTATGATATGTTAGCTTTATTGATGCTAAAACTTTGTTGCGTAAATATTCATAGGTCAGTATATAAAGAACTTATTTTAATGTTATGTTTATCTAAAATTGATACTCGAAATATGACTTAATCAATAGTTCAATAGATCATAGGCGAATGGGTGGTTAGGGGACTGCAGGGATGGGGTGGTTTGATTTACTGATTTACTGCTTTAAAATCAGTAGAACTATTCTACGCTTTACTGTGATATTTTTATTCAAAGAACTTATTTTTATGTTA
The DNA here is from genome assembly GCA_015478945.1 of Trachelipus rathkii. NCBI lineage: Eukaryota > Metazoa > Arthropoda > Malacostraca > Isopoda > Trachelipodidae > Trachelipus > Trachelipus rathkii. Next base: position 3,966 of record JABUQX010144903.1, on the reverse strand, counting down.
TGTCAGGATAAAAATTTGTTATTTTTATGTTATGTTTGGTACAAACTTTATGTTTTTTTTTTTGTTTTTTTTTAAACAAAAGTTCACACCTCACGGGCATAGCCCTATTCAAGGAGGGAACTTTCAGGTAATCTCTCTACCTAGGATCCGAACTAGGATTCGAACCTCGCGACCTTTGCGACTCCGTCGCTCTACCGTTTGAGCCACGGTAGCGGCAAATTATTCGTTGGGGATTATCATATTTAGACGAGGTTATGATGATTTTTTTTTAAATATTACGAAGTTGATGTAAAAAATTTGGTACGTTAGCATTATATTCGTTGTCAGTATGATGATTAGACAGGGTTATGCTAAATTTTTGTTAAATATTACGATGTTAATGTAAAATTAACATTGATGTTAGAGATATGTTTGAAAAGTGTGGAATAGGTTACGTTTTGCAATGCTGTGTTAGGTATTTTACTGTTGTTAAGGGGGAAGTTTGTTAATGTTAGTAGTTTATTCGTACGTATGGTGTGTTAAGTTTGTCGTTGTACATTATATTCTTAGTTCCGGTTATGTTATGTTATGTTAGCTTTAGTAATGTAAAAAACTTATAGTATATAAGGTTGGTATATAAAGAACTTATTTTTGTGTTATGTTTAGCCGAAATGATACTCGGAATATGACATGAATCAATGGATCAATAGATCAAAAAGGTCATGGAGGGGAGAGGTTGATGGTTTGATTTACTGGATTTATCTGATTTAATGCTTTAAAATCAGTAAACTATTACAATTTACTATGATATTTTATTCAAAGAACTTATTTTTGTTATGTATGGATAAAACTTTGTTATGTTTACAGTTATTCGTTGGTCTGTGTGATAATTAGACAAGGTTATGATAAATTTTTGTTAAATATTACTGTGTCAATGTAAAATTAACGTTAATATGTTAGAGATATGCTTGGAAAAAGTATGAATAGGTTACGTTTTGTATGCAATGTTAGTTACTTTACTGGTGTTAAGTGTGGAACTTTGTTAATGTTAACAGTTTATTCGTGCGTAAGTTGTGTTAGTTTTGTCGTTGTACATTATTTTCTTAGTTCATATGATGCTATGTTAGCTTTATTAATGTGAAAACATTGTTATGTTAGCATATATTCGCTGGTTAGTATATAAATATATTTGTGCTATGTTTATCCGAAATGATACTCGAAATGCGACGTAAATCAATAGTGTTAATGTAAAATTAACATTGATATGTTAGAGATATGCTTGAAAAAGTGTGAATAGGTTATGTTTTGTACGCTGTGCTAGGTACTTTACTGTTGTTAAGTATGGAACTTTGTTAATGTTAGTAGTTTATTCGTGCGTAAGGTGTGTTAGGTTTTGTCATTGTACATTATATTCTTAGTTCTGGTAATGCTATGTTAGCTTTATTAATGTGAAAACAATGTTACGTTAGCATATATTAGTTGGTTAGTATATAAAGAACTTATTTTTGTACTATGTTATTGTTGTTGTTGTTGTTGTTGTTGTTCATTAATAAGATCAATAGATCAAAAGGTCAGTGGACGGATGGGTAGGGAGGGGTGGGGAGGGGACGGGTGGTTTGATTTACTGATTTACTGCTTTAAATTCGGTAAACTATTACACTTTACTATGATATTTTATTCAAAGAACTTATTTTTATGTTATGTTTGGATAAAACTTTGTTATGTTTGCAATTATTTGTTGGGGATTATGACCGTTATTTAGGTAAGGTTATGATAAATTTTTTTGTTATTACTATGATAATGTAAAAACTCGTTACGTTAGCATATATTCGTTGTCTGTATGATAATCGGACAAGGTTATGATCCATGGTTGTGGAGTCGGTTCAAAAATTTTTCGACTCCGACTCCGACTCCAACTCCGACTCCACCCTCTTGAAAATTACCGACTCCGACTCCAACCTCTTGAAAATTACCGACTCCGACTCCGACTCCACCCTTTTGAAAATTACCGACTCCGACTCTACCTTTTTGAAAATTACCGACTCCGACTCCGACTCCACCCTCTGGAAAATTATATAGATAAATTTTATATATATATATATATATATATATATATATATATATATATATATATATATATATATATATATATATATATATATATATATATATATATATATATATATATAGGCATATATATATATATATATATATATATATATATTTTTTTTTTTTTTTCACTAATTACCACTCACGGGCAGAGCCATATTCAAGGAAGGGGTGCTTCATCAGGTCAGCAACTAAAGTGTCAGTTACGAAGATGAGATGAGCGGCACTCGAATAGTAAGTCCCGGTAGTAGATTCAGCAAGAAACATTTAAGTTGTAAGAGAATTCCACAAACAGATGTGGCAGGAAAGAAGGAAGCACTGCAGTGAACTAGCCTGAGTTACTCTTACATCAACACAAAAACTCATGTGTAGAAACAGCACCCCCAGTGCTACGAGGGCGACGTAAAGGTGGAGGTACTCGAGTGATAAGCTCCCTCGAGCACCTGCCGCTGCGGTACCTATAGAAAAAGAGATAAAGCTCCAACATCGCGCCGTAAAGATAGAGGGTCATGAACTGGAAAGTACAGGGTAGTTTATAAGCTTTTTGGCCTTTGGCTCGACCCTGTCCAAAGGCGAGTGAAACTAGAGCCCCTCCCCAGATATGAGAGCAGTACTCCATACAAGGGCGGATGAGGCCTTTGTATAGCTGGATAACTGAAAAGAGGTAGAAAGTCTCGCAGTCTAAACAGAACTCCTAGTTTCTTTGAGGCCGCAATAGCAACCGTTGTGATGTGAGGTTTCCAAAACATTTTTCTGTTTTATGTTAAGGCCAAGGATGTTTATATTGTCAACAGGAGAGGACGATAGAACTGTCAGAAAGAGATAGGAAAAGTTAGGAAGGTGTCTTAGAGGAGTGAGTTTTGTAGAAGTTGAGTTTTTAAAGAATTGAATTTCATAAGGTTCAGACGACCCTACCCGGAAATTCTATCCAGATCATGAGAATAGAATCGGAAAGATTAAGACGAGAGGCAATTTAGAAGTAAAAGAAAGAGCAGAATTGAAATGAGTTGAAGAATGAAGGGTCGAGTCATCGGCATATGAGTGGATAGAGAAGATCATTAATGAAAAGTAGGAATAAAGTATGAGTTAAGACAAAACCCTGAGGAACACCACTATTGACAGAAAAGGAAGAAAAGAAGTCGCCCCATCAACAGCCGATATTGAGCGATTTGAAAGAAAATTAGACATAAGTAAGCAAAGAGGAGAAGGAAACCTAAAGGAGGGGAGCTTGGAGAGCAGTGATGCGCCATACCCGGTCAAATGCTTTTGATATGTCAAGCGCCACCACGCAAGCCTCCCCGGTAGTTCCTAAGAGTGGAAAACCATAAATCAGTAAGATAATAGTATATCGCCAGTAGACCTCTTTCGAGCGCCGAAAGCCGTACTGGCGATCGGAAAGAAGCAAATGAGACCCGTGATGATCTAAGAAAATGTGAGTTATAGAGTTTCAAAGATCTTTAGATAGAATACTAAGCAAATGCTTTAGCCGAAAACTGTGTTGATCAGACTGGCTTCTTCCGGAATAGGTTGGACATGTGCGTGCTCCCAACACTGAGGAAAGTGTTAGCATTGAGACATAGAGAATATATTTGAAAGGGGCGGGATAGCACGGAAGCACACTCCCTCAAAACCCGGGAGGAATGCCATCCGGCCACCCGCCTTCCTAACGTTCGCAGACAGGGGCTCATGCACCCGATCAAATGTAATCACAGGCAAAGGTATATATATATATATATATATAGTATATATATATATATATATATATATATATATATATATATATATATATATATATATATATATATATATATATATATATATATATATATATATATATATATATATATATATATATATATATATATATTGTAAGTATCC
>JABUQX010144901.1:5000-21795 GCA_015478945.1 Trachelipus rathkii | reverse complement strand
ATATATATATATATATATATGTTTAATTATTTAATTACTTTATAAATACTAATTATTTAATTATTATTTAAGAACCCCACATAAAGAAAATCTTGCGTGAGGTGAGAGTCCTGGTTTGATTTTGCATACTTTAAAGCAACTTACAAGAGAGTAACAACTCCTGAATTGGGTAATGACCTCAATGAGCCACGAGCTTTGACCATCTGAGGAGACACACACACACACACACACACACACACACACAGATACATAATATATAATAGAGAATACATAATAATAACACGACTATAAAATTATACTATAATTATACTACGATACTCCCGGAAGTATAGTTATACATTGAGATACACATCCAAAGTATAGTCTCGGAGACTTATATTATATTATATTATTAATGTTAATATTACGCAAATTATAGACAAAATGATAACTAAAATTATTATTAAATTAGATTGCCTAAAGACCCCGCTCTATCTTGTAAACACACACAAAAGCATTGTTTTGGGAATTTAAATTTTTAATTTTTTATCTTTTATTTTTTATTTTTCGTTTATTAGTGATTATACGCTACGTCCGATTACCACTCTATTTGTTTACTTGTGTGTTTGGCAATGATTTCAACATGCGAATATTTAATTGCTGCTATTATTATTATTATTATTATTATTATTATTATTATTATTATTATTATTATTATTATTATTATTATTATTATTATTATTATTATTATTATTATTATTATTATTATTATTATTATTATTATTATTATTATTATTATTATTATTATTATTATTATTATTATTATTATTATTATTATTTATTATTATTATTATTATTATTATTATTATTGTTATTATTATTATTATTATTATTATTATTATTATTATTATTATTATTATTAATTATTATTATTATTAGCTAAATCTTGGTTCACCAAAATTGAGTGGGGTACTTAAACATTCACCAGAAACAAAATAACTAAGTCGAAGACATTGACCCGGTAAAAAAAAAAAAAAGCTCCCATCAACCTTCCCTCATAGTGCGCACCACACTAATAACACCATGACAGCTACCCACTATGGTGGCATTTCATTATCACGTCGTTCATCCTCTCTGGGACCTTGGGACCTATTGGACAATGGACATGGGACCCTAGATTGATCCTGGAATCCTGGGCTCACCCTGGGACCCTGATGGACTGGGACCCTGGACCCTGGGACCAGCATCCAGGCACCCTTGGACAGTCCCCCAAACATATTTCTTCCAAAAACTATCTCATTTACTCCTATTTTGCACCACTCTTCTCACTTATTCTATGTTCCCAATCCTTTCCTTCGGACACTCTCTAACTAACTCAATCCTTTTTTTTCTTCGGTTTCCAGCACACACAACATTATACACCTACTTAACCAACCGACTATCACCCATCTTTTCCATATGAACAAACCATCTTAATACGCTCTCATTTATTCCCGAAACCACGCCTTTCTGGACACCCGACCGCTCAGTAACACGCTCATTGTTTATTCTATCAATTCTTTTATTATTATTATTATTATTATTATTATTATTATTATTATTATTATTATTATTATTATTATTATTATTATTATTATTATTATTATTATTATTATTATTATAAATTTAATACTATTTTTATTTCTGCTAATATAGTGACTATCAGCTATGCATGAGTTAAATAAAACAATTAGATTTTGTAGCACTTTATCTAGATTAGTCCTGATTTGGTACCAATCTAGAAGTTTTCCAGCTGACAAATTCATGTGAACTTAAATTCTAATTAAATTAAAATTCTAGAATTTGTTATTTCATTCAAAAATGAAATTTTGAATACCATCATCACTAATCCAGGAGAATACACATTAATTTAAGGAACCACATATGAACCAAATCTTATTATTGTTGTTAATGTTCTCCGGGGAATAATAGAAATATTTTTTATAATTGTTGTTTAAGCAACAGATAAAAATAGTACGAGATTTTTTTTCCAATATGTGACAGTCAAAATAATAATTATAATAATAATAATAATAATAATTATTATTATTATTATTATTATTATTATTATTATTATTATTATTATTATTATTATTATTATTATTATTATTATTATTATTATTATTATTATTATTATTATTATTATTTATTATTATTATTATTATTATTATTATTATTATTATTATTATTATTATTATTATTATTATTATTATTATTATTATTATTATTATTATTATTATTATTATTAAGTATTTTTATTATTATTAGCATTATGGTCATTATTATTATTATTATTATTATTATTATTATTATTATTATTATTATTATTATTATTATTATTATTATTATTATCATTATCATTATCATTATTATTATATTATCATTATCATTATCATTATCATTATCATTATCATTATCATTATTATTATTATTATTATTATTATTATTATTATTATTATTATTATTTTTATTATTATTCTCACTATTATATAATTGCAATTATAATTAAAATTATATATAATATACCTATTATTATTATAATTATTATAATATTCTTATTATTGTTATGAAAATTATTATTATTATATATTATTATTATTATTATTATTATTATTATTATTATTATCAATATTATTATTATTATCATTATTATTATTATTATTATTATTATTATTATTATTATTATTATTATTATTATTATTATTATTATTATTATTATTATTATTATTATTATTATTATTATTATTATTAAGAGACTTAAGGAATCATTATTATTATTATTATTATTATTATTTATTATTATTATTATTATTATTATTATTATTATTATTATTATTATTATTATTATTATTATTATTATTAGATTTACTTGTTGGTGCTCCTTATGATGGCGCGGGAAAAGTTTACGTACTTGGTCAGAGGATCTAATCATATACCCTACGCAGGTAGTTATATATATATATAGGTATATATATATATATATATATATATATATATATATATATATATATATATATATATATATAAATATATATATATATATATATATATATATATATATATATATATATATATATATATATATATATATATATATATATATATATATATTTATATATATATTTATTTTTATATATATATATATATATATAGGTTTATATATATATATGTTAATATATATATATATATATATATATATATATATATATATATATATATATATATATATACATATATATATATATATATATATATATATATATATATATATTCACTTCGAGTTTAGCCTTCCAAATTATAGTTTACCTTAATAAATATTTACTACCTTACCAAGCTTGGGTATCCTAGTTAGTAATTATCTAGAATAGTTTTTTTCTAGAATAGGGTAGTGCAAATGAGGTGTGACCATTTATTTTTAAAAAATATATAAAAATGACCTTGTATATTATACGAACAACTGAAATATTTGAATGAAGACTGGTGGCTACTAGAATTTGAGCTTAAAACCACATGAACACTTGGATATGTCTATTGATTTAAAATTTATCTTCTAAAGCTCTAAAGCCAGGTTTTCTAGAGAAAAATAGTCAACAAAATTTTGATACATATGGTCAAATCATCAACATATTCAATTTGATAATAGAAATGGTCTACAATTTTTTTTTAAATAAAGTGTTTTTCCTGTCTGCGAGTTCGGTATAGGGTTGTCTTCGAGAGAAATGACTATGATAGTTTTTACTATCTTTAATAAATTACGGCTAATATTTTTATTCCTTTTATGCCTCCTATTGTTTGCAAAATCTCAGAGGCATTACTGAATGCTATCAGAGTGAGGAAAAATGAAGAGAAGAGTCAAATTATTATAGGACGGCAAGTTCTGATATACAAGGCGTTAGAAAGTTCGTAGGTCAAAGAATGTTAGGAAAATAGATAGACAATTGGAGTGTGTTGGAGCAATTATGTGATGAGAAAACCAAGAGCTTTAAAAACTACGCTTGAAACGTTCTTTGTTGGGAACGTGGATGGCTTAGTGGTTGAGCTCTGTTATTAACTCTGCGACGCGGAGCTCTAGTGTTCGAATCCCGCTGATGGAGAGTAAAATCTCCTTTGACTCATTTAAGTCTTTAAGTCTTACTAGTACGTGTAAGATTGAGCATGCGATTAAATCTAAGGTCGGAGAGTTTGACAAAGAAAGGACGATACTATAAGCAAAGACGTGTCGCATGAGCCTATCTCATTGTAGAAGGTATGCGACGCAAGGGTTCAGAAGAACAGTGTTAGTTGTAATAGCAAAGTATAAAGAGAGTAATGAAGCAATTCGACGGACAGAAAGAGAGAGAGTAAAGAGTTGATAAACGAAAAGCTCTCTCTCTCTCTCTCTCTCTCTCTCTGTCTCTCTTTCTCTCTCTCTCTCTGTCTCTCTGTCTCTATTCTCTCTGTCTCTCTCTCTCTCTCTCTCTCTCTCTCTCTCTCTCTCTCTCTCTCTCTCTCTCTCTCTCTCTCTCTCTCTCTCTCTCTCTCTCTCTCTCTCTCAAAAAAAAAAACTCTCTCTCTCTCTCTCTCTCTCTGGACTTCACCTTTTCAAGTAGGGCCATGTGACTGAAGTCACTATGAGTCAAACTCTGTGCTGAGGCAAATGACAGGACTATTAAAAGTAAATAGTTTAGTTTGTGCAAAATTTTTTTTAAAGGCGCCACTGAACATTCATCCTCTTAGAGGATTAATGTAATCCTTCAAAAAAAATATTATGAGAGAAAAGAGAAAAAGGAACATTAAGCATATTAATGTTATAAGAAGTTCGAGTTGTGTGTTTTCGAAAAAGTTATAGCAGCGTGGAATTTTATGTAGACTTGAAAAATGATGGGACCGAAGATTTGAGGCAGTGAAAATGATCTTTCTCTGTCCCAATTAGAAATGCAAGATGGATAAGAGGTTAGTTGTTCTAAGGCCACACGCCTAGCACGAGTTTTTGATGTTAGTTGGAGCGTCTTTCAAAACGAAAGGAACAATAATGGAGTATTAGTGAAGATTTGATTATTAATGAAAAGTAGACTAATAGTTGGGTATAGAATAGAACTCGTAGGGGCACTATTATTAATAGGCTTAAAGGATGAACGATGGACATCCACAACAGCTGCTACAGTAGGACAGGAAAGAAAATATGTGAGAAAACCACAAAGAGAAGCATAGTAACTGTAAGAGGGAAGTTTAGAAGTCAAAATTTTGTACCAGACTCTACCGAAAGATTTCGCGAAATGTTCAATGCTATATCAAATAAGAAACAGTTGGAGTTGACATTTTTTCTTAAAATGCCAGAAAGAGTTTGAGCAAGAGGAACCAGAAAGACTACTGCATTTACTACGCAGAAAGATTGCATTTGCTACTACTACACTACTACTACTACTACTACTACTACTACTACTACTACTACTACTACTACTACTACTGAGAAAAAGTTATTAGTACTACTAAGTTTCTTTAAAATAGATTAATTTCAGAAATGAAATTAACAAAACCTGAGATTCGGGTGTTTGAAGAATATATACAAAATACAGCAATTTCTGAAGGCAGAATCCCTGGAGAAATCCACCACTCACGGGCAGAGCCCTATTAGGGAGGGGGTATGCACGCTGTACTATTGCCATGCAGTTTAGCAGATGGCACAGACGGCTTTGAAGAGGGAGACAAATTCATCAGAAACACAGAAAGATGGAAAGAATTAAACAGAACAGATGTGGCAGGTTAGGAAGCATGCAGCGAACTAGCTTAGCTGCCACAATATCTACAAAACTGTAAAATAGAGCACCCTTGAAGCATGAGGTCAAAGGTGGTGGCATGCGTAAGTTCCTCTAACGTCAGACCTATAGAAAGAGATAAAAGTTCCCAACATCGTGCCGCAAAGATAAAGGGGGCTTCGAGTACAGGAAAAATATGCTCTTTTTGCTTTTTGGACTTCCGACCTCGTCCAGCAGAAACCAGAGCCTCCCCCTATTATGAGAATGCAATTCACAAGGACGGATGAGACCTGTATGCTGGAGTAACTGAGAAGAGTGTTAAAACAGAACCCCAGCTTTGAGGCCAAATCAATGTTGTGATGTGAGGTTTCAAGACATTTTTGTTTATGTTAAGGCCAAGAATGTTTATATTGTCAACAGGAGAGACGAGAGAACAGTTTAGAGAGGGAGATTTGTAGGAGTTTGGTTTTTAAAGAACTGAATTTCACAAGGTTGAGACCACAAATCAATCGAGAACCAGACTCAGTTAGTCAGAAAGGTTGGAGTGTTAGGGGCGCAAAGAGCAGAAAATGTGCTTTTCTAGGAAGGGTCGAGCCATGAGTGATAGTTAGAAGATCATTAATGAAAAGAAGGAATAAAGTAGTAAGACAGAACTCTGAGGAACACCACTATTGGAAAGAAGAAAGATGCCCATCAACCACAGATGGAGTTTTACTTACGTTTTATGAGTTTCAGTTGAAAGGAAAGAGAATGGATTATACGCCTCAATACCTGTGAGAATCTTCCCGTTATACGCTACGCTCATTCCATTTAAAAAGAAACCAAAGAAGCAAATCCCAATTCCAATCAGTTTGCTATAAAATTATTAAAATCGTTTTCCCGCAGTTGTCGGGTCTCATGCTGAAGCAGATCTTCATTAGAAGAAAATGATAACAGTTAGAGGAAGATTATTATCCAAAGTAGTCTTTATTCAACTGGAGAAAATAAAAAATCATTTTTGAAAGTAGTTACTGATGATGGTAGAGAGATTGGATTTTAAATAGCGTAATAACAAAAGAAGATGAGCAAAACTCTTGAAATTAATTTCAGAAATTCTCCCTTGTCTAATTAAGTTTCTATTGTTTCAGTTGAGGACAAAAGTTTTCTAAGACGAAAAACACTCAGGCAACCAGTATAATAATTTTAAAAAAATTAATTTAAATTTAATCTATAAATAAACTTTGAACATATTACGTTTCGTTTTTATTGTTAAATTTCGAATTTTCAAAATTTCAAATGAGAATATTTTAATAATATTTTAATGATCAATTTCAGCTGAATTACATAGAAATCTGAAACTTTAGGCAAGTCAGCCACGGGATTATCAAAAGATTATTATATATATATATATATATATATATATATATATATATATATATATATATATATATATATATATATATATATATATATATATTATATTTACTTTTTTTCAACTTTTGATATCGGAAAATATAAATTCTTGTTCCATTGATAGAGGAGGTTACTTATAAGTAATGGAACATAAATTAATTAAGTTGTTCGACAAAATAAATCAAAAGTTAAGATCAAATTTTTACTGAAGGTAATTGAGAGAGAGAAAGTAGTTAACAAATTGTATTTAGTTTTTGTATGAGCTTGGCAGCAAGCGAATGACAGGATAATAGGGAAACCTGGCTGTGGTGATAGTGATATAGGTGTTATGGCTTCTGAAATGGAATCAAAAAAAAAAAAGAAGGTGCAAGAAAAGAAGTTGTCCGATTGGCTTAATATTAATAGTAGAGTGAGGCAGGGATGTGCGTTATATTCCTTAAATATTTAATTGTAGTGGATAGATAACAGAATTAGAGATAGGTGGTAAAGGTATTAGAACATGGCGATGACGGTTTTCTTGTGTAGCGAATCTGATGTTATTTGGAGCACTAGAGGAGTTTTGAAGAAAAGGGGTGGTTTTAAAGTGAATGCAGTGATAAGAGGCTAGTGGAACTGCGATGTGAATATTTCAAATGGTGAGCAACTGAACAAGTATCTGAGTATAAGTATTAGATATATTGGATGAAAAGGTAACGTGATTATGCGGATGTATGAAAGTTGAATGTTAGAGGTCTGTAATTAATAATTGTGGATGTTATGACCAAGTCTGTGCTAGGGCTTGCGTGAGGGTGTGTTGTTATCTGTGTTAATGTATAGTAGTGATACTATGGTCTGGAATAAGAGGTATAGGTCTAAGAAATAATGTGTTCAGATGAACAAACTTATGTGCGTGTTAGGTGTGAGAAGAATTGATAAAATGCGGAATGAACACGTTAAGGACTAGTTTGGTGTGAAGAAAGACGTAAATGAGAGAATAAACGAGAGTACATTGAGATGGCTTGGTCATATGGAAAAGGTGGATGATAGTCGGTTGGTTGCGTGGATGTATAGTAAAGAGTGTGCTGGGAAATGGCAGGCTGGGAGACCGAAGAAAAAGTGGACTAAGTCGATAAAGGAACGATTGTACGAGAGGAATTTGAGTTTGGTAGAAGAGAAAAGAAAGGTGCATAACAGGGAGTGAATGGCGGGGCTTTGTGAGGGGGTATGGTTGTAGGCTTTGACGAGATAAAACCAGTGAGGGTCCGTCGCAGTCCTGTGAAACACTAGGGTGAATTTTTCCTGACTGCGAAGAGTTCTCACTTAAGGATATAAAGGGGACGGTAAAGGGGGGCTTTCCTTTCGACTTGCGTCATGTTCTACTACTTTTCTGTTCCGGTGTATGATACGGACCTCACCCCCAACCTGGGAGTGGGAGGTAGGTGAAGATAAGATTATGTAAATATATATATATATATATATATATATATATATATATATATATATATATATATATATATATATATATATATATTATATATATATATATATATATATATATATATATATATATATATATATATATATATATATATATTTAGATAATCAGCCAAGTTGAATTAATGAAACCAGGAATAAGAATTCCAAAAGGAATTGGATTCAGCTTGGGTGGAGGAATTGATATAGATTCCAATGGTCATCCAGACATCGTTATCGGTGCTCCGTTTTCTAGTTCATCCATTGTAGTGAGGTAAAAAATGAAATCGGATGCAGTTTCTAAAATTGTTTGTAACTATGATTTACGAAATAATTGTTCCACAATTTATTTATTTAGTTTTATACATATTTGTTTATTTTTTGTTTAAATAATTGTTTTATTTTTTTAGTTTGTTTATTATTTTGTTACTTATAATTTTAAGATATAAAAATTACATATATCATTGAAATAGAAAAACCAAAACTAGCTAAACCACCTCTTCTAAAAATGACCACAAAACTCCTCCTCTACCTTCTGCAGATCTTCTCCTGTAGTGCAATTCAAAATAGAGTCCCAGCTCGGCGACGGCTCCGGCGTTATAAATCTGGGTCAAAAGAAATGCTTAATTGTTCTGCCTGACAAGAGCGAAGCAAATTTAACGTGTTTTAACATGACTTTGAATGTGCAATACAATTCTCAGAATTTTAAACAGAGACTCGGTAATTAATTTCACTAATATATATATATATATATATATATATATATATATATATATATATATATATATATATATATATATATATATATATATATATATATATATACTATATATATATATATATATATATATATATATATATACTCTCTATACTGCCATGAATATATATGGGAGCTGGAGAACCGTTGGGGGACAGAGGGGGGGAGGTCTCCCCCGTCGTCCCACCTATAGGCCGATCAGCCCTGACTATTTTCCATCTTTGCGATTTACCTTCTGGGTATTCATTAGTTTAAAAAAAATATTTCTTTTAATTAAAGAGAACCCCTAGGGGAAATCGAAAAGATGGAAAAAGTCGGGAACTGATCAGCTTATAGGGGAACGACGGGGAGGGACTTCGTCAACCTCTAATTCCCAAACAGCTCCAGCCCCTATATATATATATATATATATATATATATATATATATATATATATATATATATATATATATATATATATATATATATATATATATATATATATATATATATATATATATATATATATATATATATATATATATATATATATATATATATATATATATATATATATATATATATATATATATATATATATATATTTTTATATATATATATATATATATATATATATATATATATATAAATATATTATATATATATATATATATATATATATATATATATATATATATATATATATATATATATATATATATATATACTCACTATAACACGTCTCGTGTATCTCAAATCTCCTAACTTCTATGTTCTGTGGCTCAAAATCTTTCTTCCTTCTACTACAATAATCTTGTGCTTCTGCTACTGTTCTCCTAATAGAACAGATTTTCACTCCTTCTTTGAATATCTTACTACTTCTCACGAGACTGTTATATCTTCTCATCCAAACACTGAGGTCCTCTATTTAGGGGATTTCAATGTACACAACACTGAATGGTTGGGGTCCTCTCATACTGATTTAGGTGGGGAGGAGGCCAGATCGTGCATCTCAACGATCTGGGATCAACTAATTAAAGAACCCACACACTCCGGATCATCCTAACCAATTCTTGAACACACGACCTATGTTTCACCCACTAGTCCTTCCCTCTTAAAATACACCACCTTCGCTCCTATTGATGAAATCTGACCACAACCTTATATCTCTTAATTTTATACTTTCTTCAACAGCTCCATCCTGCCCTACTCGTTTTTCTGGCACTTTGATCGGGCCGATTGGGGCCTTGCGTTGCTTCTACGCTAACTATAATTGGAATGACTGCTTTGTCTCTGGTGACGCTTCGACTTCTGCCGATAAGGTGGGAGCTGTAATCGTTGATGGGATGAGCAGGTTCATTCCTTCTTCGACTAAATCTTTCTCTCCTCATAATCCATGGTTCGATTGTGCTTGTTCTCTGGCCATTCAGGCTAGAGACAGCGCGTATCGGGAGTGGAAAAATTCTCGTTCTTCTATCACTCTCGCTAATTTTCATTCAGCTAGAAATCGTTGCAGGATACTTTTCGACGAGCAAAGGGACTTTCATCAAACGAAAGTGCGCTAACCTCCTTGGTTCTCCTACTGATAAATCTTTCTGGCCTCTTGCCAAAAACATCTCTAATAACTTCTGTAAATCTGCCTTTCCTCCTCTTATTCGATCTGATGGCTCCGTCGCTAACTCTCCAACTGAAAAGGCCAATCTCTTCAGCCTCCTATTTTCCTCTAACTCAACCCTGGACGATTCTGGCATTCCTCCTCCTCCTCCTTTCTCCTCTCAGGTGTCCTATGTCTTTGCCTGTGATTACATTTGATCAGGTGCATGGGCTCCTGAAATCTATGAACGTTAGGAAGCGCAGGTGGCCCGGATGGCATTCCCCCCGTGTTTTGGAATGTTCTTACGTGCTGACCCCGCCCCTCGTTCAACTATATTCTCTATGTCTCAATACTAGCACTTTCCCTCAGTGTTGGAAGCGCGCACATGTCCAACCTATTCCGAAAAAAGGAAGCCGCTCTGATCCTTCTAACTATCGCCCTATAGCTCTCACTTGTATTCTATCTAAGATCTTTGAAACCCTTCTCAACTCACTTCTTAGACCATCTGGAATCTCATTCTCTTCCTTCCGATCGCCAGTATGGCTTTCAAACGTTCAAAGATCTGGCGATATCTTTCCTATTTAACCGATTTATGGTTTTCCATCTTAAGAACTACAGGGAGACTTGCGTGGTGGCGTTTGACATATCAAAGCATTTGACCGGGTTTGGCACGCGTCACTGCTCTCCCCCTCCTTTGGGTTTCTTCCTTCTCTTCTTACTTATGTCTAGCTTTCTTTCAAGTCGTCAATATCGGCTGTGGTTGATGGAGCGACTTCTTCTTCTTTTTCTGTCAATAGTGGTGTTCCTCAGGGTTCTGTCTTATCTCCTACTTTATTCCTACTTTTCATTAATGATCTTCTTACCTGCATCTAACTCTATCCACACATATGCCCGATGACTCGACCCTATATTTCGTCAACTCATTTTAATTCTGTCCTCTTTGCTTCTAAAATTGCTCTGTCTTCATCTTTCTGACTCTATTCTCACTGATCTGAATAAATTTCGATTGGGGTCGTCTCAACCTTGCTGAGAATTTATGTTCCTTAAAAACTCAACTTTTACAAATCTCCCTCTCTAAAACACCTTCTAACTTTCCTATCTCTTTCGACGGTTCTCTCGTCTCTCCTGTTGACAATATAAACATCCTTGGCCTTAACATAAACAAAAAAATGTCTTGAAAACCTCCCATCACAACGGTTGCTACGGCGGCCTCAAAGAAACTGGAAGTTCTGTTTTGACCTAGAGATTTTTTTTCCTCTTCTCAGTTACTCCAGCTTTAAGTCTTCATTCTTGTATGGAGTACTGGTGTTCTCATATCTTGGAGGCTCTGGTTTCACCCGGCTTTTGGACATGGTCGAATCAAAGGCCAAAAGGCTTATAAACTGTCCTGAACTTTCCAGTTCACTTGACCCTCTATCTTTTCGGCGCGATGTTGGTACTTTATCTCTTTTCTATAGGTACCGCAGCGGCAGGTTTTTGAGGGAACTTACCACTCACGTACCACCACCTTTACGACGCCCTCGTAGCACAAAGGGTGCTGTGTCTGCTCACGAGTTTTGTGTAGATATTGGTAATTCCAGGCTAGTTCGCTGCCGTGCTTCCTATTTTCCTGCCACCTCTGTTTTGTGGAACTCCCTTCCATCTTCTGTGTTTCCTGCTGAATTTAATCTCTCTCACTTTAAAGCCTGCGTCTGTGCTCATCTGCGTCATTTGCGCTAGTGGATGAAATTTTGGCCTGCAACACCCCTTCCCTGAATAGGGCTCTGCCCGTGAATGATGGTGACAACTGTAAATATATATATATATATATATATATATATATATATATATATATATATATATATATATATATATATATATATATATATATATATATATATATATATATATATATATATATATATATATATATATATATATATATATATATATATATATATATATATATATATATATATTAGTGATGGAGCGAAGCTGAATTTTTGCATAACCGCGGTTGCGGTTTTTTTGCGGTTCCTAAAATATTCGACATCCTCGGTTACGGATTTTTTGCGGTTCTTAAATTTTTCAACAACCGCGGTTGCGGTTGTGCAATAAAAACTTTTATGTTATAGCTGTGTAAAAGATTATGTGGAGTGGAAAGATGGAGGATCTGAGGTTTTGAGTAATTGAAAACAACCTTGTTCTCAATGCCCCAAGAAATTCGAGAAAGATCAGATGCTAGTTGATCCAAGGGTGACCCAAGGGTGAGCTAATTGTTGTTGAAAAGGACGTCTATCGAAATGAGGGGAGTAATGAAAGGTGAAGTCGTCGGCATAGGAGTGGATATGTGATGAAGCAATAGAGAGAGGTCTTTTATGAAAAGTAGAAGGAGTTGGGAATAAAACAGAACCATGAGTAACACCACTATTTATAGATTTAAAGGATGAACGGTGGCATTCACCAAAATACTGAAGAAAAGAGGACCAAGAAACAGAAAGACTAGAAAGAAGATCGTCAGTAGAGCGCTTCTTACGAAAGCCGCATTGGCGAGCAGAGAAAAGATTAGAAGAATTGAGATGTTTTCAAATCTTTCTGCTAGGATAGATTCTATAACTATAGAAAGAACAGAAGTTAGAGATTTGGCGATAGTTGGAGGGTTGAGAGTGGTTCCACTTTCGTAGAGGAGACCTCTCCAGTAAGAAAAAAGGCCAAAGTAGAAAGACAGAGACGGAATAATTTAACAAGGCAGAGTGCAAGCTTGAAAGCACAAGTTTTGAGAACTATAGGAGGAATACCATCAGAACCGTACGCTTTCTTAGTGTTAAGCTCTGAAAAAGCAGAAATAACACCTTTTGAAGAAATTACAACATTAGCATAAATATGTTGGAAGGATGTGGAGAAGAAAGAATAGCACTGGAATCGTCTAAAGTGGAATTAGAAGCAAAGGTTTGAGCAAAGAGTTCAGCTTTAGTGGAAGGTTAAACGGCAGTTATGCCGACGGAAAATACTAAAAAAGGGCAAGGGGAAGACGCAAAGTTAAGAGTTAACATTTTTTGAAAAATGTCAGAAATGACTTGAGGAAGAGGAGCCAGTAAGATTACTGCATTTTCTACTGAGAAAAGAATTTTTAGTGTCATGGAGAATAGATTTTGCACGATTTTGGGATGAAATATAAGTTGGAAGGGTTTCTGAAATTTGAAGATGACAGTATTTCCAAAAGGCAGCGTCCCTGCCGCTAATAGAACGAGAACAAGCAGAGTTAAACCAAGGTTATCTAGGTTTAGTTGAAGGTAAAGATCATTGCACACCCCGAGGAACCCTTTCCACGGAAGCTGTAGTCATTTCATGGGAAATCAAAGAAGTACGACTGTAAGTCCTACCTGTTAGCAGCACCGAAGTGCCAAAGACGTTTTCTCGCCGTAGGCGGGGGTCTTTCCTGCGGAAGACCTGAAGAGATAGAACAGAAAACAGATATGAGACTCATCGGAGGAACCTAGAGGAGGAAAGAATTTAACAGAATAAGGATAAGAATTAGAGATTAGGAAAAGGTCTAGAATGTTGGGTTCATCTCAAAGACGATCAGAGATACGAGTAGGGAGCTGCCCCAACTGCTCGAGGTAATCATGGATAGAAAAGTCGTAGCAAGTTCATCAACTTTATCTTGAGAATTAAAGGAAAGCAATTGACCGTGGTGAACGTTGAAATCACCAAGAATGATGATTTCAGAGAAATGTGAAGAAGAGAGAGAATGTGTTCTAATTTATTATGACAGGTTAGCTTGAGCCATTAGGTAGAATATTCGGAAAACTCCAAATCAAAGACACGGGAACAAACATCATTGCACACATTGGCACAACTGCCTTTGGCTGAAAATTGAGGAAAGAAATAGTAGGAGTCAACAGAGTAGAGCTTGAATTCAGAACGCTCAAAAACCTAAGTTTCGGTTAGCAATAAGAGATGAGGTTTAGAGGAGGAGAGGTGATGCTCAACAAAATGAAAATTAGATTTAAAACCAAGAAGGTTGCAGAAACTTATGAAGAAAGGAGACCGTACATCAAAACAGGCCGGCAATTCCGTGACGGCACCAACTCCATCACCGGAGGCCGTCAATGACCTTTAATGCTGATGAGGGTAGGGAGGAAAAGGGGTTATTTTTGGAAGCCACCCTTATAGGCTTCTCCGAGACTAATCGCGTGGCTGCCATTTTATACCATTTTTTATTTTCTTTTTAAGAGCTAAGTGTTGTCTGTAATTGTATTTTATGGTGTGTGATAAGGGAGAGCTTACTCCAGTGTAAGAAGAATGTGGATATGCGATGGGATGTACTCTAAGACTCCATATATGCCCAATGGTGGGTAATTTCATCGCTTCAGGAGCGTTACTTCCCTCTCATATATATATATATATATATATATATATATACTCTCTCTCTCATATCCTTTCTCATCTTTATTTCTCTGTCTCCCCACTCTCTCTCTCTCATATATATATATATATATATATATATATATGTCGGTGCGGTGCGGTGCGCTGTGGCTCGCTCTCGGTGCGGTGCGGTGCGGTGCGCACTGCAAAAGAGCCGGTGCGGTGTGGTGCGGTGCGGTAGGATGATGGGTGGTGCGGTGCGGTGCTGGTGCACGACCTCCCGGTGCGGAGCGGTGCGGTGCGCAAAAATCCGGTGCTCGGCCAACACTAATATATATATATATATATATAAATATATATATATATATATATTTCTATATGTATATATATATTTATATATATATATATATATATATATATATATATATATATATATATATATATATATATGTATATATATATATATAAATATATATATATATATAAATATCTATATATTCTTTATATATATATATATATATATATATATATATATATATATATATATATATATATATATATATATATATATATATATGAATATATAAATATATATATATATATATATATATATATATATATATAAATATAAAAATATATATATATATATATATATATATATATATATATATATATGCTATATATATATATATATATATATATATATATATATATATATATATATATATATATATATATATATATATATATATATATATATATTAACTTTCGTCGCTTTGAGTGAATCGTGACTGGGTTGACTTGAGGCGAACTTAGAAAATTTTTTCAGAAAAAAGTCACAGTACAGTATGTATATTTATGGCATATATATATATATATATATATATATATATATATATATATATATATATATATATATATATATATATATATATATATATATATATATATATATATATATATATATATATATATATATATATATATATATATATATAGTATATATATATATATATATATATATATATATATATATATATATATATATATATATATATCTTTTTTTTCTTTTTATTTATATATATATATATATATATATATATATATATATATATATATATTTCAGTGGTTTCTATTGCAATAGATTTGGATACACGTAAATCAAATTCAAGAGTATTGTTTAAGAACAACGAAAGATCGTAAGTTTCTTGACTTGAATTTTACTTTTCTATTTATCTTTTTTTTCTTTCTTTCTTTCTTTTCTTTCTTTTTTTTCTTTCTTTTTTTTTTTTAACAACTACCCTATTGAGGTAATTGAGATGGAAGTGGCTTTGGAGTAATAATAATGAAAATAGTCGTTTGGAGGTTGAAGGTATTTGTATTGGTGTACGTTGAAGATAAGTGTGTATATAATTTATTTGTATGTTTTTTTTTATCAGAGTGGTTGTGTTTTTGTATTGTTTTCTGTAGTTAACATGATTTTAAGAGTGTTTTAGTGTTCATTAGTGTTTTATATTTAGC
>JABUQX010144900.1:15000-18333 GCA_015478945.1 Trachelipus rathkii | reverse complement strand
TTATCAAATAAAGTCTAAGGATATCTTTACAAATACTAAAACACATTACTCAAGAGTAAAGCACATATATATATATATAGGTGGTATACTATATATATATATATATATATATATATATATATATATATATATATATATATATATAACCGGATGGGTGCCCCATCCAAGTTACAATATGCGTTCAATCTAAGTGGGGGTCCAGGAATACAAGAGACATTTTCCATTATTATAATTACACACACACAAATCAATGATAATATATAATTTAATCAAATATTTAAAATCCTAACTATCTATCTAACCTATCTAATATATACACCAAAATATTCTCAATATAAATTCAAACACTTAATTCATAAAGTACACATTAATCGTTCTCGTACTTCAAATTAACACATAAAAGTTAACCAAGTATCATTATTTAAATTGCTATATAAAAGAGTCAATGTTTCTCTTAAAAAAATACAATACACATTAATCATCACCGAAAAGTTATCAAGTAAACTTTTTACAATCCTCATCTGAAAGAGTCAATGTTTCTCTTAACGAAAGTATTATATACATTAATAAAAACCAGAAAACCTTGTTACTAATAAAATCTTGGTCAGTAAGTCCCTGTAATTTCATTATAGGGAGTGCTATATCGGCACCCTCCAATTCTTCTTTAGTGGTGTCCACACCACCTGAGCTCCACCAATAACTCTGGATCCGCACACCAGCTTTGCACCGGATCCACAAATTAGTTTTGCAACAGTTCCGCACCAGGTCTCCAATCGGTTTTGCACACCTGCTTCCATACTAGGTCTCCAACAGGACTCCATACTAGATTGCAACAGGTCTCCATACTGGACCCTAAAACCAAAAAAGTCCAACGTCAAATATATATACTTTTTAATACGTACAACAACAACAACAACAACAACAACAACAACAACAACAACAACAACAACAACAACAACAACAACAACAACAACAACAACAACAAATAAATCGT
Organism: Trachelipus rathkii; assembly: GCA_015478945.1. Taxonomy (NCBI): domain Eukaryota; kingdom Metazoa; phylum Arthropoda; class Malacostraca; order Isopoda; family Trachelipodidae; genus Trachelipus; species Trachelipus rathkii. The sequence continues at coordinate 17,339 of JABUQX010144900.1, read as the reverse complement.
AGCCTGCTACAATCTATATAAATCTCACACGTACAACAACAAGTACACTATCCACTTTTAATGTACATCCATTCACACTCTCAATTACGCTAATAAAAATAAAGATGAAACTTAATATTAATAATCATAATAAGTAGGCAAAATAATAATAATAATAATAATAATAATAATAATAATAATAAAACAGAATAAATATATACTATAAACGTCAATCCTTAACTCCAATAACCTATTCATAGCACGCTTCACCATTAGTAATTAATTTTCACTGCATTTTATAAACGTAACAAAAAAACAACAAAACTTACCCCAAAACTTACCCGATTCACGGGACACGAATAACTCCATATAATCTCCATTAAACTCCTTTGTCAAATTCGCTCCAACCACCTACACCACATGATCCAGGGCACCATTCTGCCAATAACGATCAACACTTAAGCACCTCCATGACTGTCTGCCAAAACATATCTGATTTTCGTTCTCAAATTTCTCCCGTATCACAACTTTCATTGGGAGTTTACTTGGTTTATAAACCAACTTATTATAATATATATATATATATATATATATATATATATATATATATATATATATATATATATATATATATATATATATATATATATATATATATATATATATATATATATATATATATATATATATATATATATATATATATATATATATATATATATATATATATATATATATATATATATATATATATATAAATCAAAAGATATTTTAAAAAATAAAATTTTCCTCTACGTTGAAAAATGTTCATTCATAAACGGGTCAATTTTCTTTAATAAATAAAAACTAGGTTTTTATTCTACTTTTTCGAAACTGCGACAGATGGAGCTCAAATCTGTGAGTTTATTTTTCATATTATTTTTCATGCTTTCTTTTCAATCTTTTCCTCTTATAAACAAAAACTGAAAAAAATTAACGGTAATTCTCTCTCTCTCTCTCTCTCTCTCTCTCTCTCTCTCTCTCTCTCTCTCTCTCTCTCTCTCTCTCTCTCTCTCTCTCTCTCTCTCTCTCTTCATTCGCTTGTGAACTGAAATGCAAGATGAAATTGCAAAATGAATCACAAAGCTGTGGTTATTGTATGTGCTTTTAAGGTTTCTCCGTTCCTTGTGATTTTGTCTCTTCTTTCTGTTATCTCTGTGTGTCTTTCTTTCTCATTCTCTTTTCTTTTTGTTTATATATATATATATATATATATATATATATATATATATATATATATATATATATATATATATATATATATATATATATATATATATATATATATATATATATATATATATATATATAATAATATATATATATATATATATATATATACTCATATAATAATATATATATATATATATATATATATATATATATATATATATATATATATATATATTCAGTGTATATGTGTGAAAATAGATGCCTATAGGTTCTTCATCTCTATGCACTCCCAGAAAGGTATTTCACCTTGGGAGTGACACCAATAACTTTTATCTCTGACCTCGATTGAACCCATTTCCTAGAGTTTTCAAAAAATATCAAGTTTATCACCCACTGGTTCCCAGAGCTAATCTTTGAGTTTAAAGTCACAGGAAAAAGTTTCACCATGTCAGCTGGACCAACACCTTCCTAATTCTAATCCGAAACTTCCTCTACCGGAATTCTTCAGAATTTCGCTTGCTAGCTCATATTTTTTCAATTTTAGTCCTTGATTCTATTCATGAAACTCAGCTTATGGTAAGTTCATGGTTTGCAAGACATCTAATTGTACTTTTGTGTATATATATATACAATTCTATAGATATGTGTTTCTAAATATAAATATATATATATATATATATATATATATATATATATATATATATATATATATATATATATATATATATATATATATATATATATATATATATATATACAAATTCTGCTAGCTTGTGGAGTGCCAAATTAAATATTATATATATATATATATATATATATATATATATATATATATATATATATATATATATATATATATATATATATATATATATATATATATATATATATATAAAAAAAAAAAAATAATTATTTTTATTATATATTTTATAGCTACGGTATTTAGCAATAAGAAAAAAGTGGAAATATTAAAATATACCTTTGGAAACCAGATTTAAAATATATTTCCTGCTCAGGAAGGCAAAGGTCGGGAAAGATATTTTCAAAGAAAGTGGCTTGATGATATTAAGTGGTTAGCTTACTCTGATTAAAACGTTGGGGTTTATTGCTCAAATTGTGTATTGTTTTTGGAAACAAAAGAAGAAGGT
>JABUQX010144900.1:7500-10000 GCA_015478945.1 Trachelipus rathkii | reverse complement strand
GGAGCAAATAGAAGGAAGCAATTGTTAGCAGTGCAAAGGAAGTATGCGGATGTGCTATAAAGTGGGAAGTAAGAATGTTAACAGTGGTGGGTGGAATGAAGAGGTGATGCAAGCGGTTAAAAATTAAAAGATGTGGTTGAATGTATTACAAGCCAGTGAAGTTTTGATAAACAGATGTTTGGAAATATATCTGGAGGGAAAGAGGTCTAAAAGGTGCATACGTAGAAAGCAAGGAGTAAATGAACAGTTTGGAAGGAGGATGAATAGGAACTTACAATGGAATAGGAGCTCTTCTGGAAGGAAAGTGCGAAAGGTTAAGAATGAGAATAAGGAAAATGCTTAGAATAATGAATAGAGATGGTGTTTTACAACTGATGAAATGGATGTGAGGGGAGTGTGGAAAGAACACTTTGAAAATCTATATAATGGCAGTGATGAAGAGGTGATAGTGAATGTGTGTAGCATTGATGGTGCAAGAAGAATATATATTTTGGGGATGAGGTTATTATTAAGCAAGGAGGAGGTTGCTGGTAGACTGAAAAGTTGAGGAATGGTAAATCTGCAGGTATAGATGAAACTGCTGGTGAAATGATCAAGAACAGGCGAGATGTGAATTGATTGGATTTGGAGTTATTGCAGCTAAAGCGTTTATGGAGGGTGTAGTTCCGAGGATTGGAGGAGGGCAATAATAGTACCCTTATATAAGTGTAAGGAGATAAGGGAACTGTAGAAATTATGGGGAATTGAGACTTGAGTGTTGTGGGAAAGATATATGCTGCAGTTTTTGGTCGAAAGAGTGCGTCAAGTGACTGAAGGACTGATTGGTGAAGAACAAGGTGCGTTTAGGAGTGGTAGAGGATGTGTGGATCAAATCTTTACATTGAAACAAATGATTGAGAAAATGAGGGAGAAGAAGAATAAATTGTATTTAGGTTTTATGGAATTTACAACAGGCGTATGATAGGGTTAATAGGGAAGCTCTATGGCAGGTGTTAGTGATATATGGTGTTGGTGGTAGGCTTCTGAATGGAATCAAAAGTATGTATGACGATAGTGAAGCGTGTGTAAGAATAAATGGTGTCAAAAGTGATTGGTTTTAGTATTAATAGCGGAGTGAGGCAGGGTTGTGTTATGTCTCCTTGGTTATTCAATTTGTATATGGATGGGGTTATGAAAGAATTAGAGGTGGGGATGGCAGGAAATGATGTTAGAATGATGGAGAATGGAGATGAGTGGAGGGTGCCCTACCTAGTATACGGATGATTTGGTTTTGTGGTGAATCTGAAGAGAGTTTGAGAGGATTGGGTAGAGATTTGAGGGTGTGTAAAAGGAGGTTTGAAAGTAAACGTTGATAAGAGTAAGGTTATGGTTGTGAGTGAGGACAGTCCTCAGTGTGAAGTTATGTTAGATGGTGAGCAGCTGGAACAAGTGTCTGAGTTTAAATATTTAGGGTATGTGTTGGATGAGAAGGGAACGGATGATGCAGAGTGTAGTAGGAAAGTTGTAATGGCAAGGAGGTTGCTGATGCAATTAAATCGTTGGTGAATGTAAAAGGATGCGTCTTGGTACTCAGGGTCTTACGCTGGGGGTATATTTGTTACCTGTGCTGTGTGTGCAGACTATGGTCTGGAGCAGAAATTATAGATCTAAGGAGTTCAATGTGTTCCAGATGGACAATCTTAGGGGGCATACTAGGTGTGAGAATTGATAAAATGAGGAATGAACGTATTGACTGTGTGGTGTAAAAGGGGTAAATGGAATAATGAAAGTATGTTAGAGATGGTTTGGTCATGTGGAAAGGATGAATGATAGTCATTGGTTAAGCGGATGTATAATAGTGAGTGTGCTGGGATCGACCGGCTGGGAGAATGAAGAAAAAGTGGATTGAGTCAGTGAGCGAATGTTTGAAGAAGAGAAATGTGAGTGAGGTTGGCAGAGGCGAGAATAAAGGTGCATAATAGGAGTGAATGGCGGGGTTTTTGTATGGGGATATGGTTGTGGCCCACCTGGGCCAAGGGAGTAGTAGGGGGTCATTTCGCTCGTGTTGGTCATTTTGACCACAGCGTCCAGGAACCTACCTGAGGCTTTTTTGCCCAATTTTACCTGCCCTTGACCTTTTGACCTTGACCTTTTGGGCCTTGACCTTTTTGACGCCCCTTCGTGAATTTTTACCTGACCTTGACCTTTTTGTGTCTTTACCTTTTTCGACCAAACCCCTTTGATCTTTCATGGGTCATTTTGGCCCACGGTATTTTGGCAACCTAATTTTTTGGCAACCCCTAATTTTTTGGCAACCTAATTTTTAGCAACCCTTCGAAGAAGGGGTTGCCATGAATGAAGGCGAAGCCTCCATCCTGCACTAACCACCCCCTATTTTACCCCCTTTAATTTTTGATCCATGGGTCATTTTTGACCCCACGGTAATTTTGTTCTCTTTGAAGACTGCCGCCGCGTTTTCCCGCCCGTCGCGTTTTCCCGCCCGTCAGCGCGTTTTCCCGCC
>JABUQX010144900.1:0-2500 GCA_015478945.1 Trachelipus rathkii | reverse complement strand
AACGTTAAGGTTTCATTGTAATTAAATTATTTTATTTAATTTTAAGTTTTATTATTTACAATGAAAAAATATCCCTTTGAATTTTTCGTTTCTGAGTCTTTCTTTTGCGTTTTTTACGTATCTTACGTTTCTTATTCGCCATCCGTTTCGTATCATGTCCAGAAGAGTTCGCCCTCTGCCGCCTCCTCTTCTTCTTTTTCTTTGTTATTGTTCGTGGTTGTTTTTTAACTTTTCTGGCCTTGACCTTGACTGACCTTGACCTTTTTCTTCTCTTCAACCCCTGACCAGTCATCTTTTTCCTGATTTTGAGTTTAACGTCATTTAACATAGCGTCGGAAGCGTCTGCTAGTCTACGTTTTAAGGATAACTTTGCATCCTCCCCGCTGGCGATATCGTGCAAAGTTTCTATACCAGCCTTTACAGCTTTTTTACCTATATAGCTACCGCTGCGTTTCAAAAGAGGCATGGCACCTCTCAAGAGACGGGCAAAAAATCCCGATACGCCATACCCGCGCTGTAATCTTGACCCTACAAAGTACTTATCAACCTTCATTTTCAATAACTAGAGGTTTTCTTTTAACTAAACCTTGCAGTATAGGAGATAGTTATTGAATGAGTGTAAACCAACTATGCACTGCTTTAAATAGGTGTAACCCTACCTCTCAAGTTTGACCTATAGCCATTCAGTATAGACTCTAGTAATATCTTTTCCACCTTACATGCATTTTACAAATTAGATTTCCCGGTGTAAACCGGAAGGCATTTCCCTCCACGTCTTTAATGTATACTCGTATAGAAGTAATTTGGGCTTTACTTAGGGGAAGGTAATGAACATTCGGAAAGGTGATTACCTTATCAGTAAGATGCACCACACGTAACAAGGGGGCTGTAATGTTACCTACATACTGATGTGAAACAACATCTGTATAAACGTACGCAAGGCCAGGGCGGCTGAGCATTTCGGAGGGGGTACATGTATAATGCAGTACCCGGTCTGCTTCATCTTTTTGTTCATGCCAAGTTAAGGGCTTATTCTCCACAGATAGTATTACCCTCTTCAGCATAGTAGGGATGTCATGAAGTATATCCAGCTCCCCATACCTTTAAGATATAATATTGCCATGGTGATCGCTCGAGAAAAAACGTGTCACGGTCTCGCAGGTTTACACTTGCTTTTGATCTTAAAGATATTATTACTTTATCTTCATAAGTTCGCATATCAGTTTTGTATATCAAATCCTTACACATAATACTCATATCAAAGAGGTCGTTTAAATGACTGAAAATAGCAGGCACCGAAATAAAATAAGCTCTTCGCAGAGCAAATTCTTCAATGAAGTATTCTTTTGTAGCAAATGTGGACGTATTCACCTTTTTGGCAATTGTAGTCCTTTTCAGAAAACGGGTACCTTCCACTTGTAATATAGTTTCAACACATTCTACACTTCGGTACACTGTCATCCAGAATAGATTGGGTGGTAAATTTTCTATGTCTGTATTTAATATCATTTCACATAATCCCACCTCATAAGCTGGTCGTTCAAGGTAAACATGGTTAACTAGCTCCGTTGTAAAATCAGCGAGTTTATTATCAGGATGTAAATCCATGGATGCTGAAGATGGTAGAGTTAAATAAAAGTGATCTATACTCTCCATGATTATAATATCAACTGATTAATATTTCTTAACTTCACTTGCTTTTATATAAGTATTAAACTTAGCAGGATACCCCCTCCATTTCACCAGTACCTGTTTATTTTTTCCTTTACCTCTAGTAGCTAATATTTTTTCAATTTTATATTCATGAGTTACAGGGTTGAATCTTACTTTTTGTATTTCTTGTTTATAGAACCCTCCTTTTATTTTTTCACCATCTAAATCCTCCAGATAATATAACTTTAAACTATCACGGTTGAGTGTTCGGATATTGTGAACTTTAAAAACTTCAGTAGTCCATCCAGCTTCATATCCTTTTCTGAATCTTGCTTCGGTCCGTGATACTCTTACATAATCGTTCACCTTTATTCCTGAATTATCTTTTATTTTGTTTTCTTTCTCGGCCCTATGCGATGTATGACTTCTAGTTTTCGTCATTTCTAAAGGAGTTGACTTTATAGTTCTATGGTAAGACCTGTTATAAGAATAAGCCAGATCGCCCAGTATATCAATATATTTAAAAGTATTCATTTTAGTAAAATACCTATGCATGCGTTCTTTAATAGTACGCTGTACTCTTTCAACTATGGCAGCTTTGTTTACGGAAAATGTATTGTAGTAGCTTATACCATACTCCCAGAGCAGCTCCTGAAACTCGCGGCCCTTGAACTCCATTCCTGAATCTGTCCAAAATGATTTAGGTGTTCTCCGTTCGTCCTTTATAATTTCAAGTACTGCATTGGCTACTGTAGCTGATCTTTTATCTTTTAAGGGTTTCAGCCATAGGTATATAGAGTATACGTCAATAGTAAAAAGTACGTATTGAAAACCGTCATTATAAGAA
>JABUQX010144899.1:5000-10000 GCA_015478945.1 Trachelipus rathkii | reverse complement strand
TATTTAGTGAAGGTCTTATTATTAAGAGCCTAAGACCCCTCTGACAGAACTTTTATTTGGTGGAAATAAAATACAAAACTTGCAAAATGCTCCCTTTAGGCGCCTGGAGTATGTCAGCCAAGGTGAATATGTCTCCAACCATTTATAGGTCTTAGGCGGGATCCAACACTTCAGTAACTGTTTCTTTTTCTCAGTCGAAATCATAGATGAAATGTCCAACGTATCTACCAATATCATTTTCGTGACTGTCATCTACTGAAACGCTAGCTCCGAAATCTGGACCCAAATCTTGACTCGTCAAGGTGCTGGGCCTGAGTGTGGGTTCTTCATCATGCGAAATATGCGAAGTAGGAGGGATTATCTCTTGTATAGTCTTAGTTTATTTATTGGTGTCTTCCTCGTATTCACCGCTACCATTTTCATTATCCCCTGAGTTCTTCCCTTTTCAATAAAACAAAAATACACAATTTATATATATATATATATATATATATATATATATATATATATATATATATATATATATATATATATATATATATATATATATATATATATATATATATATATATATATATATATATATATATATATATATATATATAACATATATATATATATGTATTTATATTTATATATACCTATATATATATATATATATATATATATATATATATATATATATATATATATATATATTATATATATATATATATATATATATATATATATATATATATATATATATATATATATACTGTATATATTTATATACTGTAAATCTCTGTCACATATGGTCATAGGCTAATAATTTTACTAACATTCAAAGATGTTAACAGAAAAAATTAAAAGTATAGCAAACTATGTTGAAAACCACTAATTTCTGTGTTGTAATGAAAAATAGTTTTTTTAAAATGAAGCTAACCTCATATGGACAAGTAAGATCATGTGTTACAAATTCCTACTTTTTATCTTTTTTATATATTTTTAATTTTTGTATATTTAAGTGATTTAACTTCAATAGAAATAAAAAATTAAAATAAAACTATATAAATTATGAAGTTTTTAATATATTTTTCAATTTTCAACAAACTATTGGCACTGTAACCCGTAAGTCTGTAACATTCTTTAGTGTTGCTATTTCATTGTTTCCATTGTAAGATTTTGAACCCAGAGCTAGGGCCTAGGGTTAAAAATTGAAAATTAATGTCAGATGCAGACTAATTATATATATTGTTTTTGTATAATGTCGTATAATAGATATGTTAGGCCAGTATTTGAATATTGTCTATAATTTTAGCACCCTTATTAGAAAAGACATAGATATGCTGGAGAGGGCGCAACGTAAAGCAACGAGGAGGTAGATTTTTGGCTTTGAGGATAAGAATAGACGTGAAGTTGTCTAGATAGGCCCATGCGGCTTCTTAAGTATTATTCTTATTTATTATTTATTATGGGTTGACTGTGACATTCTAGAAGGGCCAATGCAGCTTCTTAATTATTAATTTTTATTGGTTGACTGGGACAGTCTAAAAAGGACCATGTGGCTTCTTAAGTATTATTCTTATTTATTATGAGTTGACTGGGACATTCTAGAGGGGTCAATGAGGCTTTTTAATTTTTTTTAATTAATAATTATTATTGGTTGACTGAAACAGTCCAGATAGGCCCATGCGGCTTCTTAGGTATTATTCTTATTTATTATTTGATATTTATTGAGTTGACTGGAACATTCTAGAGGGGCCAATTAATTAATTATTAATTAATTATTAATTTTTAATGGTTGACCGGGACAGCCTAAAAAGGACCATGCAGCTTCTTAAGTATTATTCTTATTTATTATCAGTTGACTGGGACATTCTAGAGGCGTCAATGCGGTTTCTTAATTATTATTTTTAATTATTAATTATATATATTATTATTGGTTGACTGGGACAGTATAGATAGGCCTATGCGGCTTCTTAAGTATTATTCTTATTTATTATTTATTATGGGTTGACTGGGACATTCTAGAGTGGCCAATGCGGCTTTATTATTAATTTTATTGGTTGACTGGGACAGTCTAAATAGAACCATGCTTCTCAAGTATTATTCTTATTTATTATGGGTTGACTGGGACATTTTAGAGGTTAATGCAGCTTCTAATTATTATTCAGGGAATAAGAATTAAAAGAGCATTTAATAAATGTCACAGTAAATATAATAAATAAAGAATAATACTTAAAAACCGCATGGTCTATTGGGTATCCCGGTCAACCAGCAAAATTGTAATTAAACACATTAACCTCACCCGGTCAACCGCAAAAATAGTAAGAATAATATGCAAGCCGTAATAACCTATCTAGACTGTCCCCAGTCAACCAATAAAAATTAATAATTAAAATTAATAATTAAGGGCCCTCTAGAATGTCCCAGTCAACTCATAGATAATAAGCCGCATGGTCGCACAGACTGTCCCCAATCAGCTTCAATAAAAATAATAATTAAACGTGGCCTTCTAGAATGTCCCAATCAACCTATAATAATAATAAATAAGAATAATAATAACAAAAAATAACCTAGACTGTCCTAGTCAACCAATAATAATTAATAAAAATAATAATCAACCAATTGATCCCTCTGGAATGTCCCAGTCAAACCAAAAAAATAATAATTAGGAAGCCACATGGATCCCTTTTGAAGACTGTCCCAGTCGATCAATAAAAATTAATAATTGAGTAGCCACATTGGCCACTCTAGAATGTCTCAGTCAACCCATAAAAATTAAGAATTAAGAATAGTTTTTAATAATAATTAATGTAATTAATGAATAGTATTTATAATTAAGAAGCCACATGGGCCTACCTAGAGTGTCACTGTCCCAGGCAACCAACAATAATTGAGAATAATAATTAAAAAGCCGCATTGGCTCCTCTAGAATGTCCCAGTCAATCCATAATTATTAATAAATAAGAATAATAATTCAGAAGCCGCATGGGCCTATCTAGACTGTCCCAGTCAACCCATAATAATTATTAATTAAGAATAATTTATTCTTAATAATTAATTGCTATGGGTTGACTGTGACAGTCTAGATAGGTCCATGCGGCTTCTGAATTATTGTTGATAATTTGTTGGTTGACTAGGACAGTCTAGGTAGGCCCATGTGGCATCTTATTTATAAATACGATTGATTAATTACATTAATTATTATTAAAAATTATTCTTAATTCTTAATTTTTATGGGTTGACTGTTGCATTCTAGAGGGGCCAATGCGACTTCTCAATTATTAATTTTTATTGCTTGACTGGGACAGTCTAAAAAGGACCATGCGGCTTCTTAAGTATTATTCTCATTTATTATGAGTTGACTGGGGCATTCTAGAGGGATCAATGTGGCTTCTTAATTATTATTTTTAATTATTAATTATTATTGGTTGACTGGGACAGTCTAGATAGGCCCATGCGTCTTCTTAAGTATTATTCTTATTTATTATTTATTATGGGTTGACTGGGACATTCTAGAGGGGCCAATGCGGCTTCTTAATTATTAATTTTTATTGGTTGACTGGGACAGTCTAAAAATGACCATGCGGCTTCTTAAGTATTATTCTTATATATTATGGATTGACTGGGACATTCTAGAGGGGTTAATGCAGCTTTTTAATTATTATTCTTAATTATTAATTATTATGGGTTGACTGGGACAGTCTAGATAGGCCCATGCAGCTTCTGAATTATAATTCTTATTTATTAATTATAATGGATTGACTGGAACATTCTAGAGGGGCCAATGCGGCTTTATAATTATTATTCTTAATTATTAATTATTGTTGGTTGACTGGGACAGTCTAGGTAGGCCCATGTGGCTTCTTAATTATAATTACTATTCATTAATTACATTAATTATCATTAAAAATTATTCTTAATTCTTAATTTTATGGGTTGAATGGGACACTCTAGATTAATTTTTCTTTTTACTCTCTCTATATATATATATATATATATATATATATATATATATATATATATATATATATATATATATATATATATATATATATATATATATATATATATATATATATATATATATATATATATATATATATATATATATATATATATATATTTATATATATATATATATATATATATATATATATATATATATAAATATATATATATATATATATATATATATATATATATATATATATATATATATATATATATATATATATATATATTTTTATACTATATTTATATACAAATATATATATATATATATATACTCTTTATATATAATAATATATATGTATATACTTCTTCTTCAACTGCTCGCCATAACTCTTCTACAAATTATATTTCGCGTGACGTCACGAATCTGAAAAAAATCAAAAAAATCAAAAAAATCAATAAAATCAAAAAAATCAATAAAATCAAAAAAATCAAAAATTGATTTTTTTCTAAAAAAATCAAAAAAATCCCCAACCCTGTTGAAAACCAATAATTTCTGTGTTGTAACGAAAATAGTTTTTTAAAATGAAGCTAACCTCATATGGACAAGTAAGATCATGTGTTACAAATTCTTACTTTTAAGAAGTAAATACACAAAATTTTATTATAATATTTAAAGTAAAACGTACGTACCAAGGAATCTCCCAATATCCATGATCTGATGAAATTGAACTATAACTTTACACTGAGGCGGTGTTGAATTATAGAGTAGCGTCACGGAGTGATAATTTCAATGCTACTTTGAACCTTAATTAAACACTTAATAAAGAATTGAGAATCCGACTGAACACAAAATCTGGAATTTATATATACATATCAACATTAAAAAAGCATAGATAGAATAACCACAGTTCTTATCTACAAATTAAAAGAGCATATAAAATGAGTGAAAAGACCGTATCGGCAAGAGAAATGTGAGAAAATGACGATTGCAACTAGCCTTCGCCATATACTCGTATATATATATATATATATATATATATATATATATATATATATAT
>JABUQX010144898.1:15000-17500 GCA_015478945.1 Trachelipus rathkii | reverse complement strand
TTTTTCTTTAGCGTTAGATTTTGACTTGATATGATATTGAATTATTTTCTTTTTCCTGATATTTTCATAATTAAATCTATCTACCGATTGCGATCTGAAAAGAAAGTCAAGCTATCCCTATTATCTTCTAATTATTCAACGAGAATTTTCCCTATTTATAAAAGTTTTTTAAGTAGGATTTAATTCCAGCAGATATTGAGGTTTTTATTATGAGATTCTATATTTAATCTCGACAGCTTGCGTCAAAAGTTTCCAGTCAGAGCAAATGCGGTATGCTCTATGCAGTAAAGTTTTAATTAGTTTGTATTTGTAAGTAAGGGGTAAGTGTGAACTGAAATTAGTATATAGATCTTTGTCAGTAGGTTCGACATAAATACTTGTAGTGAGGGCTCCACTTGGATCAAAGGAGGTATTATAACGTATAAGAAATGGAAGGAATTATTTTCAGATTTTTCAAAAGCAAAATTAGGACGCTTAAATATTGAAGTTCATCAATAAAGAGCTCAACATCTTCATCACGTTCAAAGACCACGAAGGTGTCACCAACATATCGTATAAAGAGTCTGGGATTGAAAGATTTATTTACAACCATCCTTCATTACAATCTCCCAATATTGATAAATCTGTTTTAAAAAATCTTTTAACCAAATGCACTAATAATGACTCCTTTTGAATTTGATAGAAAAACATACATTCAGGTGGATGGTGTTTCCATGGGTTCCCCGCTTGGACCAACATTCGCTGACTTCTACATGTCGCATATTGAAAGCTTAGTATTAAGTAAATATAAATCTTTCAAAATCATTTATGCTATTCATTTCCTTTCAAATGTTTGACTATTAAATTACAGTAAATTACAATTATTACTTGAATTATAATTAATTAATTACAGTATAAATTTTAATTTAATTAATTAAACAATATTAAATCTTATTTACAATTATTTTTCTTATATGTTTTTGAAAACTATCAATTTATAGTAATTTTATTTCAATATGTTTCTGTATCGTTTTAATTTACTTCATTTTTCAAGCAGCAATTAAAAAAAATGTCTTTAGAAACACACAGTCAGTTTTAAAAACCGAACTGACCAATCGCATCATTGATCAAAGTCACGTGATAGCAAGTGGTAAAAGAGTTGCCAATTTCTCTGTTTCTTTTTATTTATCTAAAATATATATCAAGCTTGTTGATTCAAGTCCTTATATATATAAAGATATATATATATATATATATATATATATATATATATATATATATATATATATATATATATATATATATATATATATATATATATATATATATATATATATATATTTATAATATATATATATATATAAATATATATATATATATATATATATATATATATATATATATATATATATATAGATATATAAATATATATATATATATATGTTTCTTTTTATTTATCTAAAATATATATCAAGCTTGTTGATTCAAGTCCATACAAGTGATAATTAGTTGGATGAATTGAATATATCATTGATATTAATTGAATTTTGCATAATTGGTTTAAAAATACTCGTGTTAAATACTGGATCAGCTAATAAATAAAATAAAAGTTTATCTATGATTGACAAATAAAAGAATCACGAATGGGCTATACATATACAGGGTGATTCAAAACCCTGCGACAAACTCGAGTACTGATAGAGCAAACGATAAGGAACATTTATTGTTAAAAAACCTATGTTGTATGACGCTTCGTTTGAAAGTTACGGGACGATTGAAGGTACACTAGTTTATGTTGTGTGACGCGTCGCATGTAGGTTACCGACGATTTAGGTTACTCAATTTTAATGTGTTTTTGCGTGCGTACATGTGTGTGTACGCTTAACGTCCTTCGGAAACACGTGGCAATACCTTTACCTTGCCCAAATCATGTTGATTCAGCAGTGTAGGCATTCATTACGAATGGATCACTACACTCTTCCCAAGGAGTTAACCGACATGATAATGTGTTACGTTGCGGCGAACGGAAATGGACGAAGAGCGCACTCCTGGCGAGTGCTGGGAACGGTTTCACACAGACCCCCACCACACAATGTTTGCTCGCCTTCATCAGCGCCTTCGAGATAATGGGACCCTTCGTCCCCGGTGCATTGGTGGAAGACCGCGTAATACGAGGACTCCTGCGTTTGAAGAAGAGGTGCTTGAGAGAGTCGCCAACGACCCGTCGACTAGCACACGCGCCATTGCCCATGCCATGGGTTCAAATCAGTCGTCTGTTGTTCGGGTCTTGCAAGAGCAAAGCCTCCATGCATACCACCTACAGAAAGTACAAGGACTTGGGCCAAACGACTTCGCACCCCTTGTGCGATTTGACCGGTGGTTTCTGCAACGGAGCATCGATAATCCTTCCTTTCCTGCACATGTCTTGTTTACCGATGAGGCGTGCTTCACACGTGATGGCTACTTCAACAGCAGAAACAGCCACATATGGGACGAGGACAATCCGCACGCAATGTTCATC
>JABUQX010144897.1:0-20000 GCA_015478945.1 Trachelipus rathkii | reverse complement strand
GTTTAAATATAATTATAAATAGAATACATGCAATTATGAAAAATATAGTAACAAACGAACTAGAAGCATAGGAAATCAGTGGGTAAATAATTAAACACGGATGCATGTTGATTCAATGATGAATTAATATAATCTAATTGGCTGTCCCAAACTATTTTAGGAGACTTAACGAAGTATGGTGTTTGAGTAAATGAGTGATTTAAAAAGGAAAAAATTACAGGGACATCAATTATTGAAGAATTTATTAATTTAAGTGATTTCATTACATGAGAAGGATTTATGAAATGATATTGATTTGTAGTTAGAGTACATCCTTGATTCAATATATATATGTTAGATACGGCAAGTGTTGTTTTGACTAAAGGATGTAAACAATTTAGTTGTGCGTCTACGGGGTCATTAAAAGAAATTATTATTTTAGAATGAGCTTGAATTGAATAGGGTTCTTTGGTTAAGTGGTATTCGTGATTGCAATGTAGAGGAGTGTTATGTTTTAGATCCATGAACGTATTATTAGTATAAAGGAAGAGTTCACATGAAGGGGAAGTAAACGAACTAAGGGATTGAAACATAGGACATATGGAGTTATTTAGTACATGCAAACAGTGAGAAAATTGCACATTGGACATATAACTATATTTCATAATCTGTTTATTTACAAAGAAAATATTATATTTTGGTTTAAACACTATACGAGAATGCCCAGAGTTAGTAGGAGTAGGAAAAGGAATCATGCGATAAGCATTGTAAACGTCATGATTAGAAAAAGGTATTAGCGTAACTATACTATAAGGAATAGTGTCTAAAATAGTCCAAGTAAAAGAAAGAAATTCATAGAAATCTTCTGGAGAAAAGGGAACAATAGTATCTAAATGGGTACCTTGTAAACTTTCTAAAATGAAGGGTTTCAAGTTTAAGAAGGAGTATAAGGTATATGATGTAGTCTTTTGGTTAGCCAATAAGTAGGCATCTAAAATATTATTTCTAAGTTCTAATAAATTTTGCATATAAGTATTCAAAATAGAAAAGTAGGAATCTATCAAATTTATAGCATTAAAGAAGGAAAAAGCTAATTGTAAATTTTGAGTTTGATTTTTCAAGTCATCTATAGATTGTGTCAAGGTGGAGAGAGAATTAGTGTTAGATTTTAGTTGGTCTCTAAACCTTAAAAACAGGGAATTTACATTATCTGATTGCTCAGACAAAACAGCTATTTGTTTCTGTAATGATTGGACATCATCATCCATAGCAGTACCGAATAGCGAACGAAGAAATTTTCCACCAACGTCAAGTAAACCACGACGTTCCCGGGAAGTAGAAGAAGAGGAAGAATAAGAATTTATCCATGGATCGTTCAAAAGAAAATTCAATTGTTGCAAGGTATGAGAAGCATACCGATCTAAAATATCCATTTGATATACATAGATGTGGTTATTTTGATTCCACAACGATCCATTGTAAGATATAGCAGAGATGTAAGATTGACGTTTAAAACGGTCTAAAGTGTAAGTTCTTCTTTTAGGAATAGGAGTAGGAGGAAAATGGTCAATAGAGTTCAAAGGTCGCCAGGTATGTTCTTCTTTAGAGTCAGGAAAGGTTGATTCAAAAGCGTATATTTTCTTTCTGAAGAAAGGTAAGAAAGATTCGCATAAATTGGTGACATCTGTTTTTGAACTTAATAGTTGGTTGTAGATTTCTCTAGAATTCCTTAAATCTACTCGTAGATCTAAGTATCCAGAAATGAATTTGACATTGCTGTCAAAATCCATGATAAGTCCAGGATTAAAAAGCGAAGCATGATTAAATGGAATTGAGACAGTATAGGGATAGTTAACATCAACATCTGAAAAGAGAGAACATAACAATTAAAGTAATTGAATAAATCCATAAGTATAATATATATAGATAAACACGAAAAGCATACATATAACATCAATGGCAATTAAATGTAAACTTAGTTTCATTTTTATCAGATTTTCTTTTTCTTTTTCATTTTTATTTGACTTTCTTCATTTTGTAAAAAGAAGGGTATAGTAACCCACACATATATGTATAAGAATATAAAAACATATAAAAGAGTACGAATATAAAAACATTTAAAAGTATAGGACTATAACACTTAAAGAATATGTACTTATGTGTAACTTACATACTAAGGATCGAAATCACGCGCGCCTAACACACTGAAGTTCGACTTACTTACTTACTATAAATTCAAAATCGCGCGTAGAACACACACGATGTAGATTGATCTCTTAAAACTAATTATATACACAATTTACAATTTCATACTTACTTCAAGGAATCACCGTTGAATAAATATGAAGATGAACACGAATTATATATGTGTGTTCTATGGGTAATAATTATATTGTTGATTTTGTATATGATGGATATGATTTATATTCATTGGTTTTGGTATTGCTCCAGTGCTGGCAAAATCCGTTCCACTGGGTGTAGGATTGACAGTAGTGGAGGTAGTAGAAGTTTGAGGTAAAATATTAGAAGAAGGAATTTGTACATCCGTTATAGGAGTAGAATGGAAAGGTTGTAGAATATTTCGTACAGGATACATTCTTTGAGAATAGGTAGGAGTAGAGTAATCAAGAACACTAGTGAATTTGGGTGAAAGCTTCGGAGGTAATTTAGGTGGAAGCTTAGGTGTCAATTCAGGAGGAATATCTCTTGATTTTAAAGGCAATGTAGGAGGAACGTCTCTTGACTTAAGAGGTAAAGCAGGAGGAATGTCTCTCGACTTAATGGGTAATTCAGGAGGTGCTACTCTGGACACATCCAAGGGAAACTGTCTAAATATGTCTGAAACAGATCTAGAACGAACATTAGGATTGGGAGTCCAGGAGATAGTACGCGGATCAACTGAATGGAAAGAAGGTGATTCAGGATTAATAGGAGGAGGAGGTGACACTCGTCTCGCGTGACTGCGAAGTCTCATTGGAGAGTTTGCACGAGGACCTCTAAATTGTGGATGAGGACGATAGGAAGGATCTATTCGTCTATCATCCTTAACAAAGGTTTCTTCAGGAGAAGAAGGAGAAGATTGGATGTTAGGATATTCATCATAATATCTAATAGGACTTCTAATACCTTGTTGTTGGTCTGGGGAAGAAGGAGAACTACTACTATGAGTAGAAGAACGCCTAGAAAGAAGAGGAGAACTATGCATAGAACTCTGACCAGACAAGTTAGGCTGAGAGAAAGGAGAAGAAAGCTGTGGAGAGCTATATGAAATATTCCTACGTAAAGAATGAGTTAGATATGGATTGAATTGTCCATGTGGATCTTGTACCAAAGATGAATCAGAAGGAACTCTTTGGGTTGTTTGTTGATGGGGAGTATGATGAACTGGTCTTGGGGAAGACTGTACCGAAGGAGGTAACGAAGATTCAGGGGAAATAGGAGTTACATCTCTTTGATGTTGCTGTCCCTGGTATTGCTGTTGTTGTACTGGCGATAGCCGTTGTGGCATCTGGTGATGTTGCTGAACTCGGAGTTGTTGTTGTTGCACTGGGTGATGTTGCTGAACTCGGAGTTGTTGTTGTTGCACCTGATGTTGTGGCTGAACCGGTTGTTGTACAGCTTGTACAGGGGGTGGCAACGTGTATTGTAGATCATACTCATCATCATCATCGTTGTCTGAATGAGTATCAGAAGAAGGGCCCCCTCCACGAGGACGAAGGCGTCGAGCAGGCGGAGGTTGGGGAGGCGGCTGGCGAAAACCACGTTGGACAGTTTTCGGGGGCAATGGTGGATTCCTTATAGGATCATAAGATTTCCAACTGGACGAAAGATAATTGTCCATGGTTTTAACGATTGGCATGGGGAGAATTTTTAGATTGTCCACATGAGATTCAAATTCTTTATTTGTAACAAGACATCTGAGAAGATATTTGTTAAATTTAAGAACATTAACAACCAAGTAAGGACCGACCCATTTCTTGAACAGTTTCGGAGATAAATGGGGAGGTTTTACTGCAAGTAGATAAACGTAATCGCCAACACGTATAGGACGTATGGGAGCCTTTGAGTGTTGTTGTTGGGCGATTCTAAATGTTTCTTTTTCCAGTTTTTGGCGAGCCAATTCACGGATGGCAGCAGCTCTTTCGGCCATTTCCGCGTTAAAGTCATATAAATGATCCTTTAAAGGCTGCGTTTTATTAACAAAAGGAGAAACATAGTCAGGAAGATCGTAGGGTAGCCTACGAACATAAAAATGGACTAGAAAATGTGGAGTATTACCGATAGAAGAGTTATAGGTAGAATTTAAGGAAATTTGTGCAAAAGAAATGTACTTTCCCCAGTCGTCGTGCTGGGTGGAAACAAAATGACGCAAATAATCCTCTATTCGTCTATTTTCTCTTTCAACCAAACTGTTGCTCGCAGGATGTCTGACGGCAATAGTTCGATTTTTAATGTTCCATGTTTTGCAAACTTCGTTGAAAAACTCTGACGTGAATTCGGCAGCTCGGTCCGTGATGAGGATTTCCGGTACGGAATGATGCAAAATGACTCTATTTAAGAGAGTTTCTGCAACTACCTTACCATCTCTAGAAGCTACAGGGCATATTTCACAATATCTAGTAAGAGCATCCTTAAAAACAAGAATGTACTTAGCGCCTGTAATTTTACATTTAGGAAGTGGACCTATAGTATCTAAATGAACTCTAGAAAAAGGATAAAAAGGTAAAGGATATGAGTTGATAGCAACTGGATGAGGTTTAGAACCTTTGACTTCGAGACATGAAGTACATTGTTTACAGAAGAAAGAGACAAAAGTAGATATCCGAGGAAAGGTATATCTTTCCCTTATGCGGTATTCAGTGCGTTCAGCACCTGGATGTCCTGCAGAAAGCGTATTATGATTCAAAAATATAACAGTATATATGAGAGAATCTGGAACTTCAAGCAGATATTTGTTTTTGGGAGAAACCCAATAAAGTAAACCTTTGACTACCAGATGTGGGAGACAACTGTCCGGGTTAGGAGAATTTTCAATATTTTTGATAATTTCCGATAATCTAGGACATTTACGCTGTTCATGGAAAACAACATCATCTGTAAAGGTGTAAACTCTAGTGTCGGAAAAAATTATTGGGATTGGATTATGGACAAGAGCTATAGAAGGTTCTTCGGGATGATCCTGAAACTCCTTAAAACGAATAGCAGAAGTTTTATGGTCAGGAACGTCCTCATTAGAAGAAGAAAGATGTCCAGTGTCTGGAACAGGGTGACGACTAAGGTAGTCGGGAATTATGTTCAATTTACCATCAATATGTACTATTTCTGGATTGAAAGACTGTATTTTGAGATTCCACCTTTCTAGGCGACCAGCTAACTGTTTATGTCGGAAAAGGTGTACTAATGCGGAATGGTCCGTGTAAATTTTAAGAGGATAACCAAATATTATAGTTCTAAATTTAGTTAAAGCGTGTACTATAGCCAAAGCTTCCTTTTCGGTCGTACTATAGTTGATTTCAGCTTTACTTAGCATTTTTGAAGTGAAAGCTAAGGGTTTTTCTTTCCCATTCTCATCTAATTGAACTAATACAGCGCCTATACCAAAATCAGAAGCGTCAGTGCTTAAAATGAACGGTTTAGAGTAATCTGGAAAGAAAGAGCTGGATCTAAAAGTAAAAATTTCTTCAAAGAGTCATAAGCAGACTGCTGCTCAATTTGCCAAGAAAATGGAATATTCTTCTTTAGGAGCAGAGTTAGGGGCTGCACAATAGAAGAGTAGTTCGGGATCATGTGGCGAAAATAATTGAAGAAACCGAGGGTTGAACGGACATCAGACACATTCTGTGGAATTTTAAATCCTTTAATTGCTTCCAATTTAACCGGATCAGGGGATAGCCCCTTTTCACTGATTTTAAAACCTAAGAAAGTGACACTACTTTTAAAGAAAGAACACTTTTCAAGCTTTATTTTTAGGTGAGCGTTATTTAAAGCATTAAAAACCTTTGTAAGATGTGTATAATGTGAAGAAATGTCTTTACTGAATATGAGAATATCGTCAATAAAAAGTAGACTAACGACGCCTAGCAAGCCGGAGAGTGCCATTTCCATTGTACGGCTGAAAACAGACGGAGAATTTCGGGTTCCTTGGGGCATAATTCTGAATTGCCAATGCCCTCGAGAAGTGGAGAAAGCAGTGTAGGGACGAGACGTTGGTTCGCATTCCAAGTGACTAAAGCCTGAGAGCAAGTCAATCGTGCTAAATACGCGTGCGGATCCTATTAGGGACAAGGATTCTGCGATATTCGGAAGCGGATAGCGATCTGGCACCGTGAACGAGTTCAACTTCCGGTAGTCTACTACTACTCTCATTTTACCACCACTCTTTTTAGGAATTAAAAGTAAAGGAGAATTATTAGGAGAAATACTAGGTTCTATGTAACCTTTTTCCAAGCTGTCCTCCACCCATTCGTCTATAGCTTCCATATATTTATGGGGTAATCCAGGGCTGCGGAGCCGGAGCCGGAGCCGGGAGCCGGAGCCGCGGAGCCGGAGCCGGAGCCGGAGGCGAAACTTTTTGAGGGACTGGAGCCGGAGCCGGAGGCGGAGGCGAAATTTTAGGATCAGAGCCGGAGCCGGAGTCGGAGGCGAAATTTTAGGGGGACCTGGAGCCGGAGCCGGAGTCGGAGCCGCAAAAAAGAGGCTGCTCCGGCTCCGGCAAATACAAAATTAAGTAATTATTAATTTTATTACTACAGGTGTTATATATATATATATATATATATATATATATATATATATATATATATATATATATATTTTTTTATATATATTTATTTATATATATATATATTTTTATATATATATATATATATATATATATATATATATATATATATATATATATATATATATATATATATTCTCTTTTTCCAGAAATTTGATTATGTATATTTATTATTCAATAATAAAAAGGTTCGGTACTTCTATAGATAACTTTAATTAATTAAGTTTAATATCCTTAGAAAAATCATGTCAACTAAACCAAAATCGAAAACACCTCATGTATTTGAATATATTACTCACTCTGATGATAAAAATACTTTCATTTGTCAATATGAAATAGTTAACACAGTTGATGGGAAACAGTTAGTTCTATCATGCACAAGAGAGTCTACCAGTTACTCATGGGGTCACAATACATCTATTGGATTCTTTTAAATTAATGCAACATTTAAATGCTCTTATCAGGACATTGCTGCAATTGGTAAAAAGAAAGGTGAAGCTAAAGGTAATCAGGAGAAACCTTTAATTTCAAAAACTGAGACTAAGTGGAAACTTTTTCAGTTGCCATAAACTTGTTCTGTCTATGTTAAGTGAAAATTCAAAATACAATTGATTATATAATGGTTGCTAAAGATAGACCCATTAGTTTTCTTTGCACAACCAGGATTTTAAACCACTGTGTGGAGACATGGCTTAGAAACTGGAAATCCCTTTAGACTGCAAAAATATTTGTAAAATAGTTCCAGAAGAAAAAATAAACAAAAAGTAAGCTAAAAATCGGTACAAAGGGATGCTTTGTGCATTTAAAGCTTATACATGGGCAAAGCTAAATTATTTTTGTCAATAATTTTATATATATATATATATATATATATATATATATATATATATATATATATATATATATATACATATATATATATATATATATATATATATATATATATAGCAGCAGAGTAGCATATATATATATATATATATATATATATATATATATATATATATATATATATATATATATATATATATATATATATATATATGTATATATATATATATATATATTTTTAAATAAAAGTTATCAGTTAAAGATAAAACAATATTTCTAAAACGTTACAGTAAAAGAAAAAAAAAAATACTCAACATTTCAGCGAATTTATTCAAGAATTTGTTACTGACATCGTAAAAAGAATTCGAAATAACAAGAGACAAGTACTAGCTTAGTTACGGATAACGCAACAAACATGATCAGTACTACGATTGAAAATTAAATAAGGACAATGCGGGTGAGAATAGGAAATTGGTAAATGTGATACTGATTTATTGAATGTCAAACGAAGAAGTAATAGTTGTTTGAATGAACTTGATAAAAACTATGAAAAAAGACTATGTTCCGATAACGTTAACATTGCACACATACTTTACAGTCAGCAGTGCGTGATGATCTCCACAATACCATAGAGCAAATCTTATAAGCAGGGCGAGACAAATAGCAAAAGCAGCACGCGCCCCAAAATTAATGGAAGTTCTCTAAAGAGTCAAGCTGGAAAAGTGGTAATCTTAGGTCAAGAGACAAGATGGGGAAGTACATGTCTTATGCTCTAAAGTCTAAAGGCTTCTGCAACCAAAAGATTATAGTAGTAGTATGATGGCTGCCGGTACTTCTGAACTTTCTCTCTCCGACAGTCAGTGGGAACAAATCGAAACACTCGAAGAATTATTAAAAACACCCATATTTTACAACAAAAAATATTCAATCAGAAGACGTGACTGCAGGAAATTTTTTATAGAGAACGGATTTTAACAAATCAAATAAATTCCATGAAAAGAAAGGAAAGAATGTTAACTGAAAATAAAATATTTTTGTCGACAATCTTTGTTTAGAATCTTTCCCAGAACTGAAGATCTGATATTTAAAGCTAAGAGTGTTCTTTGTGAACTAGGACTTAAAATGAATAACGCTATCGAACATAAATCTGGGCCGGAGTCAGATAGTTCAGCAGTTTCAGGAATCCTCCCTTGTAGAATTTTGTCAGATGAAGATGAAGAAGTCACATTTGCCAGATAATGGGAAAAATTGGAGCATGCAGGAAAGCGATTGAAAAAACTAAAAAGACAATCTACTAGTAAAAGACAGTCAACCTAAATATCTTCTAGAAAAATAAAAGGTAGAATTCCATAAGTCATTAGATGGAATAATAAAAATCGACCGATCAAAGTTATCAGTTAAAGAGGCAATCAAGTGCTATCCTAAAATTTTGCAAGATGCCGCTTGCACAATTACAGCTTTGCCTCCTATTCAAGTGAATGTTGAGAGTTTATTTTCTGATTCTTAAAAATAATAAAAACGGATCTAAGGACATCGTTAAAGGAGGATTTACTGATGGTTTTATTTTTAAGAACAATTGTTTTGAATAAATTTACATTACATATGGTCACTGTTCAAAGAGAAATTATTTTAAAAAGTTAGGAAGAAAGTGAATTTATATATAGATAAAAAAAAAATATATAATATATATATATATATATATATATATATATATATATATATATATATATATATATATATATATATATATATATATTATATATATATATATGCTATATATATATATATATATATATATACATATATAAAAAAGAGAAGAGCAGTATATATATATATGTTGTTATATATATATTATAAGGGTTATATATATATATGAGAAAGAAAGAGATATTATATATATGTTACATATATTTATATATATACATATATGGTTAATATCGATATATATATATATATTATATATATATATATATATATATATAGTATATATATATTATAGTTATTATTATTACATATATATTATTATTATATATTTTAATTATTATATTAATGATATATATATATATATATATATATATATATATATATTATAGAAGTTGGAGAGTTATACATAGAGTTATATATATATGTCTTTATATATATATATATATTATCATGATAGTGTTATATATTATATTATGTTATTTTATATATATATATATTATATAAGATATATATATATATATAGATTTGTTGTTAATATGTGTTATATATATATATATATATATATATATATATATATATATATATATACAATGATATATATATATATATATAGCATATATATATATATATATATATATATATATATATATATATATATATATATATATATATATATATATCTCTGTATGTATATATATACACGATATATATATATATATATATATATATATATATATATATATATATATATATATATATATATATATATATATATATATATATATATATATATATATATATATATATAAAATCTGGTTTTTGAATAAAAATTATGTTATATATGTTCAGTCTCATAGTTCAACGAGGAATTATTTTAAACTTTAGGATGAATCTAAAATATGATTTTTATTCTTTTTAGAAAAAAATAATAATAAAATTATATTACGTAACTGTACACGCAGTTCATCGTTCAAAGAGGAATTATATTAAAATTTAGGAAGAAAGTGACTGATTCCTTTTCTGTATTTCTTAAAATTCTTATTTTCTATAAAATATTTTCTAAGTTTTAAATTCTAAGTTAATAAAGATGTCCTTAACAAACATTTGATTTCATCATACCCTCAAAATTTTGTATCAGAATTAATGATTTCATGACTGTAAATGGAGAAGGAATTATAACAAGGGGTCGGATGGCTGGAGCCGGAGTCGGAGAGCCGAACAATTTTAAATGCCGGAGCCGGAGTCGGAGCCGCGTAATTTTAAAAATGCTGGAGCCGGAGCTGGAGTCGGGGTCCGAGTAATGCTTGAGCCGGAGCCGGAGTCGGAGCCGGGTAATTTTAAAATGCTGGAGCCGGAGCCGGAGTCGGAGCCGGAAAAAAATTTGCCGGCTCCGCAGCCCTGGGGTAATCGATATGGACGGGTGTACACATAATCTGGACTGCTTCCATAAGTTTAATAGAAAATTTGTTTAAAGGACAGATGCCGACTGGATCATCTGTTAAAGCAATAGTGTTTCTATTTTTAACTAAGAAAGAAAGCATGTCTTCAAGTTGTGAAGGATTATTTAAAACGTATTTGTTTGAATCTTTACTAGATTCAGAAAGCAAAATCTCTCTGTAAACTTCCCGGATTTGTGCATCGGAAAGACCTTTAGAAGCGGTGACAGTGTTAATGTCGTATGGTTCTGTGGTTTTATAGAGAAGAGGAGAAGCTGTAGTAAGTAGGCTATGGTTGTCAAAAGTAACCGTATCTGCACCTAAGTTTACTAGTTCTAATAAAATGTTGCCCTTTTGGCATGTAGAAAGTGTGTTTCCGAAGAAAAGTGTGCCTGAAGAAAGATAATCACTTTTACTCTCAGTAATGAGTGCTAAATTCTCTGGAGGAGAAGCACCAATGTTGGACTGTACGGTGCAGGCCCGGACTGGCTCCTTTGGGGGCCCTCGGCTAGAGATTGAAAAGGGGCTCCTTACGGGAGAATTTATAGGGAATAGATTATTAGAATATGTAATTTTTGAAAATTAGGCTAAAAAGCACATTTACCTATTTTGTCACTTGCATAATAGGTTGAATAAAAAAAAAATGTTTTTCTTTGATTGACTTTCACAATAAATGTTTATATAATTTTTATATACCGTACCTAAACTTGTTCCCTGCTATAAAAAATAAGTATACTAATTAATTACGAGTGGTTTATTACTTAAAAATGAGGTCGGGTAATATTTTTAGTTTTAGGCAACCAAATCACAAATCATACCTCGATAAATATTAAAAATGGACACAAGTCACAACGATAATAAAAAACCAAGCATATTGAAAAGAAAAACAATGATCTCTTTAATTGTGATTTAATTGTTACAAATTGTAGAATATATTTTATAACAAAAAGAAAATGGCTGTACAATACCTTGGTACAGAGTACAGACACAGCAAACTAAGAAAGGTTATGTGATAGTGAAAGGTTGTTTACTAACCTAACAGCTTTTTGGCCAGTTCTTCACTGGTCCTTGCTACTTCATCTATAATAACATCTTTATCCATGTTATAAAGGAAGTTTCTTTCTACATTCATGAAAAGAAGATTAGACATAAGGTCTTGGCTTAAAGTAGATCTAAGTCGTTTCTTAACTGTTTTAAGTTTAGAAAATACCCTTTCACATTGACTTGTGTACAAGGTATGGTTAGTACAAACTTTTAAGCTACATATAGGTTGATAAACAATCAAGATTGTGCGAGTTCAAAAACAACGAAAAAGGCGCATGTTAAACACCGAAAACATTGTTTATTGTCAGAGCAGTAATCATAAAGATTTTCGTCTTTTTCAAATTCACATTCTACATCGCCAAATTGACAGATTTCTTCAGCTCCATCTAGATTGTCTTGTTTTGTTTTAATGTTAGTTTTTTTCAGCCATTGTAAAACTTTCATACTGATCTGCAAACTGTTTCAGCTCCATCAACAACTGACTTCTTTCAACTTTACAAAGTTTAAAAATACTTCAAAGGACTTCCGTAGGAAAACTATCAAGCATTGTTCTGGCACAATCTAAAACACTGAAAAAGACAAATTTATAGTTTTGAGCAGTTGAGATTCCAGGAGCTTCATCTATTGATTTTTCACCAGACATTACCTTTTTCAGTTCTTTTTTCCTTGAAGTCTAATTCTACTTCTACATCAATATTGTTATCTTCTAAATTGCTATTAACTGTACTTGCGTAATATTTTGTTTTTTAATACAGAGCCTGAAAGTGTTTATCACTCTTTTTATCTCCTACTTGTTGAAGAAGCTTCTCTACCAAGTTCCAGGCTGTAGAATAGTCAATGGTTTTACTTTGTAAATATTTTGAAATGGGAGATATAACAAGAAATAAATCTAATAAAACAATTGACATAAATAGGTTTTCAAATTTGGACCACTGACTGATTAAATTTCTTGCCATGAATTTAGATTTGTAGTCAAAACTTCCATTTGATATTTCTTTTAAAACGGTAATAAAATTGAATAGTTTCTCTGCGTTTACACTTTCCTCACTTCTTAAAAATCTCTCATCGATAATTGAAGAAAGACCTTTATGTTTGCTCCACCACCTTGTGGCTCCTATTTTTTGCAACCTGTGCATTTTTTATGTGCAATATGTTTTCTTTTTGTTTCCCTCTCCCATACGGCCATTCTTTTATAAGACGACCGTAGAAAACCAGCAGATTATATATATATATATATATATATATATATATATATATATATATATATATATATATATACAAATAAATTTATATTTTTAGATACATTTATATATATATATATATATATATATATATATATATATATATATATATATATATATATATATATATATATATATATATATATATATATATATATATATATATATTATTAGATATATATATATATATATATATATATATATACATATATTTATATATATATATTTATATATATATATATATATATATATATATATATAAAGGTAGATAAAGAAGAAGATATATATATATATATATATATATATATATATATATATATATATATATATATATATATATATATATATATATATATATATATATATATATTTATATATATATATATATATATATATATAAAATAATCCTCCTCAGTCCCAAAAGTAAGTTTACTGAATATTCCATGAACGACTGAGTAATGTAGATCCTCCGTGACGTATATGAGTGGGTAGCTAGTTACCTAGGCTACATAGTTTTAACCAGATTTATAAAGTCAGTCTTGCACTACATCTGTTTATGTATGATCGTGTTCTAACCTCGTTACGTTTTTGCACTACATCTTTTTTGTGTATGGGGGTGTTTTCTATCCTCGTTACGTGTTTGCGATGCAGGTAAATATTGAACAGCGGTACGCTATCAAATTCTGTGTGAAACGTAACAAGTCTGCCACTGAGACATTTGCTTCTTTAAACGAAGCTTATGGGGGATGCCACTCTATCGAGAACTATGGTTTTTAAGTGGCACAAAGCTTTCAAAGAGGGCCGAGAAAATGTTGAAGACGACCCTCGTTGTTGAAGACGACCCTCGTTGTTGAAGACGACCCTCGTTGTTGAAGACCAGACTCGTCAACAAACGATGAAAATGTGGAAGTTGTTAGAACTGTGATGGAGAGGGACCGCACCGACCAGTGTCAGAGTGATTGCAGAAGAAACTATTTGGATAAAAATGCAGTTCATATGGAATTTTAACGAACCATTTGCACATGCGAAAAATTTGTGCAAACTAGTGCCGAAAACTTGTCTGTGGAGCAGAAAGTTAACACAGGGTCAAATTTGTCAAGATTTAGTTGAAAGACTCGAAATGGAGCACAATTTTGGATACTGTTATCAGGCGATAAATCATGGATTTTTGAGTACGATCCTGAAACCAAACGACAAAGTGCGGAATGACACACAAAAAATTCTCCTTGTCAGAAGAAAGCACGTATGAGCAAGTCCAAGATGAAAACACTGATAATTGTGTTTTTTGACAGCCGTGGTATTGTGCACAAGGAATTTGTACCTTTAGGATAGACAGTTAATCACATCTTTTACAAAGATGTCTTGAAACGATTTCGAAAACGAGTTCAGCGAATCAGGACAGACATTGAAGACGATTGGGTGCTGCACCACGATACCGAGCCATCTCACACTGCGCTCTCATTTATAGAATTTCTGGCTAAGAAAAACATTCAAGTACTTCCACATCCTCTATACAGTCCAGATCTAACTCCGTGCGATTTCTACCTCTTCCCTAAGCTGGAAATGAAGTTGAAGGATCATCATTTTGGGACGATGGAAAATATAAAAAAATACTGTAACACGTGAACTAAACACACCTCAGGAAAGCGACTTCCGGTACTGCTATGAACAGTGGGAGAAACGTTGGAATCGCTGTGTAACCTCACAAGGGTCATTCGAAGGAGATAACTTATAATTTCAGGTGTCCAATGCATAATTAAATACAACATCAGTACACTTACTTTTGGGACACTATATATATATATATATATATCAGCATATATAGTGATATATATATATATATATATATATATATATATATATATATATATATATATATATATATATATATATATATATATATATATATATATATATATATATAAGGTTCCTGTCTGGCCACTCCGGCTATTTTTAGTTTGAAAACGAACACCCTCCCACCATGCACACACACACACACACACACAATAATAATAATAATAATAATAATAATAATAATAATAATAATAATAATAATAATAATAATAATAATAATAATAATAATAATAATAATAATGATGATGATGATGATGATGATGATGATGATGATGATGAGGAAAAGTAACACATAGAGCTAATAAACTAATTCTACTTACCTGTATTTAATGTATCATTATTGTCCTTCAAACGCTGACTTTGAGACTGAAAAGTGGAACTAGTTAAGCAAGTTTTAAAACGTTTGGAAATTATTTCAACGTCTAAAGATTTTCTCTTCTTTTCTCTCCTTTTCGTAGCGCCACTTTGGTACACACGTTTCATGTTGACACAACTGTGACACTGCACTAATTACAACCCTACTACGAGAATGAGTGAGTGAGCCTCGCGACAAAGAAGTTTTTAGGCTACCATAAACAAAAACCAACTGGCAACTGCTTAAAATTTATTGTAAACGCGTAAGATTATTGGGAAATAAATAATCAAATTACTCTGATGCAACTATTATAAAGCAGTATATCCATTTTTTTGGGGGGGGTCTCTCCGGGGCCCCATTGGGCCGGGGGCCCTCGGCAATCGCCGACCAGCCGACCTTGCCAGTCCGGGCCTGAGTCTGTACCTTAACAGGGAGAATATACCTTGAATGAGGTAATATCTCTAAGTCCGTGGAAGTATACACATTATAAGAAAGAGAGTCGTCTATGACAACATTCAAACTTTCTGTAATTTTATCCGAGTAAGCTATCTGCATCTGGTGCGACGAAGTAGAAGGAGAGTTAATTTCAATTGGGCTACTATCAGGTAATTCCGCGTATCCGGACGGATGCGATAAAGATAGAGAAGGATGTGAAATTGTATTAATCTCCTGTAAAGAATTAGGAAGGTATTCAAGAGGATTAGAAGAATAGTGAGTATGTTCAGAAGGATGTTTAAAAGTATATTTATGATGGTGTATGGGAGTTTTACTTACCTCTTTTGGGTGAAAATGTACTCGCTTACCATTATTGTACTGACTAAATAACTTTTTCTGATGCTGTACTACTTCTTCTGCAGTTAAACCCTTTTCCTTATTATTTATATTATCCATCTCATTCAGAAGGGATGAATAATAGTTAGTATGTTCCAAAATGGGAACCTCAGAACGACACCGTCTCCCTGGAGAGTTATACTGCTCATTATTTATGATCATTGATGTCTGAAAAGAATCCGACCTAGGACTAGGATAGCTTGTGACATGACGCTCAATTAAATTATGGGGCAGTGGTGCTCCTATACGAGGTGACACCCCGGTGGTTCGATTAGGCATGCAAACGTTGTGATTGACACTTTTATAATTTACACCCATCTGAATGGGACTGGATGCGTTGGCACAACGGTGCTCGTATTTAACCTACCCTGTGGTGAGTTAAATTGAAACTTACTGGCATTATATGAAGACTGCATTGGTGTGCACCGACCTAAATTGGCACGTGGTGATGTACAATGCACTTGTTGAGTTTTAATACTGGGAGACCCTGCGGTGCTCCGACTATTATCTCTACGATCTCCCATAGTGGGAGCAGGAGTGGTCATGCAGCCTCTGCTATAAGAGGAGCGAATATGTTCTCCTGAGTAAGGGGTTTGAGAAGTCAAGCAGCCTCCATTATTAGAGGAGCGATACAGATTATTCAAGCAGCCTCCGGGGGAGGAGCGATACAATTTATTCAAGCAGCCTCCGGGGGAGGAGCGATACAGGGATATAGAATGATCTCCGGTACCGACGGAGGTTCTATATGTGGAGTGGCTGTTCCTTGTACCAGGAACGCTATTATTAATTATGCTAGAGAGTGCACCCTCATTTGGGGAGACTCTAGGAGGAGATTGGGAAAGATGCGTACCGGTACCAACAGTCGCATTTCCATCTCTTATAGCATTACTGACTGACTTTGGTATAACCTTATTATAACTTACCTTATTTGTAGGTTCTATGTCCTTTCGTGGAGGCGTAGACTTAAGAGCCTGACTATAAGACCTGTCTGTACCTATTAGTGTACCTCTGTGGTGTGGATAACTTTGGAGATTGTTTAAAGAAAGAGGAGCATCCTTCGTGCTCTTGTACCCTTTTCTTATTAATTTTAACGGAATCTCTTTAGTTTCACCATTAATATCGACAAAATATACACTATCTCGTCTTATATTTATCATAAGAGGCAAAATTTTTAATGTGTCGGTTCCTATTAAAACATCTAAAGGAAACGACGTAGAGTCCGGAACCACGTAGAAATTGCATTTAAATGCTTTACCACCTATTATAACATGCAATTCTGCTCTTCCTTGTATTACTAATTCCTGCCCAGATATGGACCGTAATGAAACATCAGGCTTATGCAAAACTGGATTACCTGTAGATTCTGCCTTGTTACAAAATTTTCGGAAGAGACCCTCCTTAATAATCGAACGTGAGGCTCCGCAATCTAAAAGCCCTGACGTTTCGATCCTATGACAGAAATCATGTGTAAGTTGAAAGGGAAGGCCATATAAAACTCCTGGTTTCATATGATTAGAAGTGGTGAGTATGTATGATGGTGGTAAAGAAGAAGGAGTGTCTTCTATTAGAAAGGACATAGGGGATGCTGTAGAAGTTATACTCTCGTGGACTCCGAGAGGGACAGGGCTGTTATGAATTGAAGTCAGATTCATAACGCCCCCTGAAAATTTGGATCTAAGTTATTTTCATTGGATGGATAATAAGATTGTACTTGTTCATTAGAATAAGGAGTGTAATTTTCATAGGAGGACACAGGTTGGTCCATAGAAAGAGGATAAGCATCAGCTTCGTCCATAGCTCCTACATGCTGACGCATGTATCGGCCGGAGCTATGCACAGGAGCTGAAGAAGGACGCTGAGAGAGAGGGTTGGACGTATACACATTACGAGGGACATAGGACGTAGAAGGTTTATACATGGGACGTTGTACGTTAACAGAAGAAGGAAAGGTACGTGAAGGATAGTTAGAAGAAGTAGAGGGATAAGAAAAAGAGGAAGGATAAGAAGGTGAACCCTCTGGTTTCCTGTTACCTCTCCTGTCTTTTTGCACTCTTTCACCTCTAGTCTTATCTTTACTTGCTAATTTTCGCTCTCTTGTCCCTTCTGGAGCAAGGGATAAATACTTTATTCTTCTCAAAGCACTAGGGCTATTGAAGTCCCAGCTTGTACCAGCACAAGCTTCTGTAGAACCCCTTTGATGATACATTTTGCAACTTGAACAGAATACATCGTATACACACTCCCTGGTCAAGTGACCGTATCTCTCGCACCTTGTACACCTAGGCATACTAGCCTTTAGGTTACTAGGTCTCTCTCTAGTTCCTTGTCTCTCTCTGGTTCCTCCCTGTCTCTCTCTACTACTTTTCTCCTGAACTTGATGAACATTTTGTTTACTTTTCACATTTATGGAAGTGGAGGACTTCTGTGGAGTCATTAAATTTATAGCATTAGCAGTCTTAGCAATGTATATCTCTACCTGTTCTAAAATGCTTTTATTTATGTCAAAATATTCGACTATTTTGGGCTGTAAGGCCTTTGAAGTGTATTTGAATACTTTTGAAAATAATAGCATGCGTTTAGTTTTCTCTGAGATGCCTTCACCGTACTGAGCTATTGCATGTCTATCGTAGTCGTCTATGGCTACGGTTAGTTCATTCACAAATGATAGGAAAGTCATATTTGATTCCCATACTATTTCATCAATCTTGTTTAAAGAGGTGAATGTAGACTCCACAGTAGGGGGATCGTAAGCACCTAAAAGCCTCCTTGCAAATACGTTCCATTCTGTGGCATATTTCAATTCAGTACTCCCGTCAATGAACTTTCTTACGGATCCTTTAGGATCCACATAGTGAGAATAAGTTGCTAGTTTCCCATAGTCGGTAGTAACATTGTCTGCCTTAAAAGCATCCTCAACATTTGTCAACCACTGACGTATACTTGGGCCGTACCAGACCTTGTTCCTTTCACCTTCCAATTTAACTACTGGGAATCTCGTATTATACAATCTCTGTACTGATCCTTGAATAGGTTGTATTAAAGACCTGTGTGGATTATTTAAATAGGGCACTTCTTGTGCTGCACTACTACTATTTGCTTCTATATTAATAGGGAAGGGGGGAGGGGGTTGTTGGTAGTATTGGTATGTGCCTGGCATAGCCATGTAACCTTGGGGCATTGGGTTCTGCAATCCCCCACCCTGACCTACGGAAGCTGTGTTACTACTAAAATTAAAATTAGCCCCATATGGCCCCGTAGTAATTGTACTTGAAGCAGGGACCCCTAAGTAATTCATTTGAGTCGGGATGCTAGAGATTGGAACTTGGCCGACAATAGGCATCCCTATACTACTGACTCCCATATTCATATTTTCACTTGTAATTACCCTCTGTTGTTGTAAACCTGCCCCTAAACCTTGAGATTGTGTATGTACTGGCATATATTGTATTCCCCCATAGGTTAAAGACCCCGTGGCAGGATCATGCAAAGATGAGCCAGGGGGGGGCATAGTTCCACCCTGGGCACCATGGCCAGTTGTAGCAATAACGACGGTCGGGGGCGATAAGGAAGTAGGAATAGCAGTAAAAAGAGTTTGTACGTCAATAATGGGAGCATTAGTACTAGAAATATTATCAGTCACAGTAGTGGCAGGGCTTACAGTAGTATTAGTAGTCGCGAGGTCAATAATACCGTCCATATTAAACAATATAATAATAAAGGTACTATAAATTTTAGGTATGCAATCTTACTATGGTTGATTTCGCTTGAACTGAAAGGGGGAAGTTACTTGATACTACTACAGTACGAGATTTCGTCTTCCTTAGAGTAAGTAATCCCTCTGCATCAATTCCACGCTCTAACACTAACACTCGCACCAATGACTATCTGCAAACACGTAAAAATATATATATATATATATATATATATATATATATATATATATATAT
>JABUQX010144895.1:12500-18807 GCA_015478945.1 Trachelipus rathkii | reverse complement strand
CCGGATCACCTTCCATTCTTTATACATCCCTTTTTATCGGAACTATCATGCACCGATTTTTGATCGAATTGTTCCGTTACCTGATTCCATCTATACCTCGTAAAGATATGCGACTCTCTATGTTTGAAAAACGTGTTTATTATTTTTAGATCGTTTCTCACACAAAAATCAATCAACGCCTCTCCCTCCATGTTTCTTGTATCCTCTCCAAATGGTCCCAATACTCTCTCCATCTCTCTTTTCTTTCCTACTCTAGCATTGAAATCTCCCATCAACACGCACCTCTCTCCCCCTCCTCCTCCATCCCACCCTCTTCTTCCATCAATTCCATAAATCTAGTTTTTTTTATCCTCTGAGCGCCCCTGTTGTGGTGCATATACCTGGAATATTCTATACTTTATACGGCCTATCTTCAATATGCACATCATCAACCTCTCATTTATGCCTATACTCTCTGTATACATGGTGACAGTCTTGGTCCCACTATAATTCCGACACCATGCTTTCTTATTCCTTCTCTCACTCCACTATACATCAGAACAAATCCTTCTCCAATCTCTTTACTCTCTTCACATCCCCTCACTCTCATCTCCGCCATCCCCAACATATCTATCTTCCTCTCTTTCATGATATCTATTATCTCCTCCTCTTTTTCTCCTTAGGTTCCCCACATTTATCGTGGCACACCTATAATTCTTGAAAGTGTTTTCCTGATTCCTAGTCCGTAAATCTCACAGAAGTCGTCGTCTAAAGTTCGGTCCGGCTTCCGAGGCTCGCTCACGCTTGAGTTCTGCAAGCAGTTTATTTCGGGAAGCGGCTTGCTAGGCCTATCCTTCCCTAGCCATATCTCCTTTAGCCGAGGACACCTCCTGGTGTCCTCGTTGCCCGGGTTGCACGAAGGGGACGTGGAGTTGGACTTTGCAACCCCATATATATATATATATATATATATATATATATATATATATAGTATAAAATATAACTATATATACTACTACTATAGATATATATATATATATATATATATATATATATATATATACTTTAAACTTATATCACGTTTTCTATGCCCCAATACGAGAAAGAATTAAAGAATTCAAGACCACTATCCTGACATGCGTTAACTGAGTATGAGTAATGAAGGATGGAGTTATCGGCATAGGAATGGATCGGAGTTGAAATGATAGAGATGATCATTACAGAGAAGTAGAAAAATAGTTGGTTATAGGACAGAACCTTGAAAAACACCACTATTAATAGATTTAAGGGATGAACGGTGGCCGTCTACAACAGTTGTTATAGAACGATCGGAGAGAAAATCAGAAAATTAGATGTTAGGGGGATGTTTAGAAATCAAAAAGCTTTGTGTCAGACTTTATCGAATGCTTTCGATATGTCTTACAGCGCCACAGCAAAAGATTCA
Organism: Trachelipus rathkii; assembly: GCA_015478945.1. Taxonomy (NCBI): domain Eukaryota; kingdom Metazoa; phylum Arthropoda; class Malacostraca; order Isopoda; family Trachelipodidae; genus Trachelipus; species Trachelipus rathkii. Next base: position 17,384 of record JABUQX010144895.1, on the reverse strand, counting down.
CCGAAATGGCGAATAACAAAGGATCAAGAATCAGAGAGAAGAGAAAGGAGGCCATTAGTAGAGCGTCTTTTACGAAAGCCTCACTGGCGATCAGAGATCATATTTAGATGTATCCAAATCTTCCAGTTGAGAATAAATTCGAAAACTTTAGAATGGACGGAGATTAAAGCGATAGGACGATAGTTAGAGGGTTGGGAGGGGTCCCCCCTTTTTCGACAGTTTGAATGTTCGCACGTTTCCACCAAGAAGGGAAGGTGGAAGGTAAAAGAGACAGACGAAATAGTTTACCAAGGCAGGGAGCAAGCCTTAAAGTGCAAGTTTTTTGAACCACAGGAGGAATGCTTTCAGGACCATACGCCTTGTTTGTGTTAAGCACAGAGAGAGCAGAGAAAGGACATCTTGGAAGAAATTACGATGTTAGGCATAAATGAATTGAAGGGGTGGAAAGGAAGAATAACCCCGGAATCATCAAGAGTGGAGATCAACGTAAGATGGCAAGACTTCTTTTGTGACATCGGAAGATACTAGAGGAGGGAAAGAGGAAGAAGCAAAGTTAGAGTTGACATTTTTTGCAAAATGTCAGAAAGGGCGTGAGGAAGGGGAACCAGAAAGATTACTGCATTTTCCATATTAAAAAGTTTTTAGTGTCACAGATCTATAGATTTTGTACGATTTCGGGATGAACTATAAATTACATGAGTTTCTGAAGTTTGAAGACGACGGTAATAATAAACAGAATTAAACCAAGGTTTGTTAGTTTTAGTTGAAGGGAAAGAATATGAAATGTACGCCTCCATGCCAGAGAGAATCACCTCGATCGGTTATGCGTTCTGCACATTCCGAGGAACCCCTACCACGAAAGCAGTAGTCATTTCATGGGAAATCAATGAAGTACGACCGCAAATCGGACCAGTTAACAGCACCATGGTGCAAGAAACGTTTCATCCCCGTTGGCGGGGGGTTTTCCTGGGAAAGACTTGAAGAGATAGAAGAAGAAACAGATAGAATGGCGATCAGATGAAAGAGTTTAACAGAATAAGTTAAAGGGGTAGAAGATAAGTAAAGATCTAGAATGCTATATTCATCTCCAAGACGACCAGGGATACCAGTAGGAAGCTGCACCAACTGCTCAAGATCATTTTGAATAGAGAAATAGTAGGTAATTAAGTTCACAAGCTGTTTCATGAGTACTAAAGGAAAGCCACTGAAGGTGGTAAAGATTGAAATCGCCCAAAATGATTATTTCTGAGAAAGGAAAAAAAAAAAGAGAGAGAATGTTTTCTATTTTGGAGTTTAGATAGTCAAAGAATTTAGGATAGTCATTGGAGTTAGGCGATAAATTGATAGAACAGATGAATTTAGTTATAGTTTGGCATGAGAGCTTAAGGCATAGAGTAGAAAATTAAGAAGACTCCGAATTAATAAACGAGAACAGATTACATCGTTGCGTACATATATAAGCGTAACATCCGCCTTTGGTTGAATATTGAGGATATAGAGAGTAGGAGGGAACAGAGGAGGGCTTGCTGTGAGAGCACTCAAGCACACCTGTGTTTTGGCTAAGAACAAGAGCTGAGATTTAGAAGAAGAAGAAGAATAAGAAGAGAAGTGGTGTTCAACAAAGGAAAAAGAGAGATGTGTTCGACAAAGTCGAAATTAGAGAAAATTCCACTAAGGTTGCAGAAATTAATAAAGAAAAAATACCGTCCACCAGAACATGCCGGCAGTTTCGTGACTGCACCAGCCCCACCATCGGAGGTCGTTAACTCCCAAGTGGTGATGGGGGATATATATATATATATATATATATATATACATATATATATATATATATATATAAAGAAGATATATATATATATATATATATATATATATATATATATATATATATATATATATATATATATATATATATATATATATATACAGTCGTCCCTCGTAGAACCCAGGGGCTAGGTTCCTGACCCCCCGCGTTATAGGCGACATCGCGTATAACTTTAACCCCCTGAAAAATAATTTTAAAATTTTTACCTTTGTATAAGGTGAATAAAATAACAGCAGTATATTATTTATCTTAATAATAATTGAATAAATTTGCATATATAATGTTATTTACAGTACATTATATAAACATATTTTATTGACTAGTTAATTGGTACAAAATTTATTACATTATTACAGTACAGACCTGTACATATCTTAAGTTGAACAAAAAAATAAGTTTTTTTTTTAAATGAAAAAAATATACAATGTATAAACCTTTATAAATTTGGAGAGAATTTTTTTAATATATTTAATTGAATAACCTAAGTACTGTAATATAAAATTTTATAGTTAATATTAACATATGTATGTATTACAGAATTTTAATTTTATTTTTGTAATTTTAATTTTTTTTTATTTTTTTTTTACCAACCGCGGTATAGCAAGACCGCGTTCTACTGATGGTGATAGAGACGAGTATAAGTATAGCAGTTAGTATATATATATATATATATATATATATATATATATATATATATATATATATATATATAGACCGCGTTCTACAGGTACACTGTATATATATATATATATATGGTTGAGTCGCCGCCACTCATACGAGAGGTCGCTGGTTCAAATCCTCCGCGTAGCAGTTGGAGTTTTATCTACCTGGGAGCAAGAATTAAAACTCGTCTGCGAACACGTTGGTGGCGCTGGTTTGGGATAGCCGGCCTTAAAATTCGATTTGTGGCCCCCGTGTTACCCCTGCATAGAGGATAAAGCACGTTAAAGGTAGTAGTTTATATATATATATATATATATATATATATATATATATATATATATATATATATATATATATATATATATATATATATATATATATATATATATATATATATATATAGTATATATAAATATATATATATATATATATATATATATATATATATATATATATATATTATATTGAGTATACATATCTATATATATATATATATATATATATATATATATATATATATATATATATATTTTTATAGAAATATATATATAATATATATATATATATATATATATATATATATATATGGTAAGTGGAAAATAATTGGGCAATACTTGGATTTATAAACCATTGTAATAATAATAATGCTAACCACTAGTACGTATAATTTTAAATTAATAATTAAAAAATAAATAACATAATTTATTAATTTTTCAATAACTATAATAAATTTCTTTTAAAATTTAAATATAAATAAAAAAAAACTAGTATGACAGCTTACATTCAGTGTAATCCTTGAATTGTTTTCAGGCAAATAGCTTTTTAAAATCGAATTTAAATGATGAAAGATTGAAAGATAAAGTCTTAAATCTGGACTTGAATTTAGTTTACTACAGTATTTTTTTTTATTATTGAAAGTATAAGGAGAGAAATTTTTTTCTACCATTTCCGTATTTGTAAATGGCAACCAAAACTTGAGTTCTTAGTCGATCTACTGTTTATACTCTGTAGATATCTGACCAAAAATTTATAAGGGATTTTCTTTTAAACTCTGCTTTGAAAGTTGTGTCAGTCGATAATATGATCAACTTCTTATTCTCTTCGATTGACAATCTAATAAGTTTGTAATCCAGTTGTTTTCGTAACCTTTCAAGACTTCGATTATTTTTTCTCTCAAACTCTAAGAGAGGCACGTCTTGTTCTCAAAGAAGAAATTGTATAGAGTTTTAAATACTTGAAGCTGATCTTTTTCCATACTTGATCTCCAAGCTTCTAATATTTTAATCATATATTTGATTTTTGTCCGAAACACACCGTTACTGAACTATTCTGAAGTGAAAATTTAAATTATTTATTTGTAACAAAATATCTGATAAGTGTGAAAAACTCTGATTGAGGTCAAACAGATTAAGCAAACAATACAGAAATTATCAAATTTGGTTATGTAGTGGCAATTTGGCAGGCCTACTCTAGGCTAAAAAGAATATTCCTGGCTGACGCTGATTTCCTCTCAATACGCCATTTGTTATGTGAGTTTTAAACTCGATACGCCATTATATTCATTTTATTTCGCGTGCCCCCAACCATCTTTCTGCGTACTCCTGGGATTTCGCGTACACTAGGTTGGGAATCGCTGAACTAGATGAATTAAATTGGAACAGTTATGAGTTTCAACCTACCTAACTTGTTGATGGGTTGTAGGTTGCATGACAACAAATTTGAAAGTATATGGTATGTAATAGCGTTATACGCTTGTTCAGTAGGAACTCCTTTATTCTTACACATCACATGCGTCTCTACACAATCACACTCTCTTTATTTTACAATTCTTTAATGTAACAAAGGAACGTAGCTTCGGAGGAGCCAAGAAGGTCTCTTCCAAAATTAGTCTCTCGTTCACTCCTTTCCATCGTCTGAAGTTGGTGGCCTTCAGTGGGGAGGTTGATGCTATCTAGGATTTGCAGACTTGTTTTCATATACGGTCTTCTTTCTTCATAAATTTCTCCACCATTCGCGGTCTTATTCTAATTTTAACTTTATTGAACACAGCATTACTTCCTCAAGACCTCACCTATTTTTATTTTAACCGAAATTCAGGTCACAGGTGTTTGAACTCTCTGATAGAAAAACTTTCTTTGTTTTCCCTTACTGTTTCTACTCTCAACTTTGGCCAAAGGAGATTGTCATGTGCATGTGCTCTACGACGTTTTTCGTTTTTGCGTTTCTGCATAATTTAGTGTGTTCTGATACTCTAATTCTTCTCTTTATGCTGTTTAACTCTTTCCATCTCTAGGTTCTGCCAATACTCTAATTCTTCTCTTTATGCTGTTTATATCTTTCCATCTCTAGGTTCTACCAATCACATTCCTATATGTATCCTGTTGTTCTATTTCTTC
>JABUQX010144895.1:0-10000 GCA_015478945.1 Trachelipus rathkii | reverse complement strand
CGGGGCCGGGGTCATTAAAATTAGAGTTCGAGTCAAAATAACGGAAAGTCTTAAAACTTAGGATGAAAATTAAATATAATTTCAATAAAGAAAATTTTAATATAAAAGGAATACATTTAATGAATTCAATTAAATAAATACTTTCGAAAGAAAATTTTAGAAAATAATTGATTTTCTAGAAGAGTAAGTTGTATTATATATATATATATATATATAAGGTATATATATATATTATATATATATATATATATATATATATATATATATATATATATATATATATATATATATATATATATATATATATATATATATATATATATATATATATATATATATATATATATATATACATATATATATATATATTAATAAAATTAAATAAAATAATTTTGAAAAGAGATTTCGGAAAATATTTGATTTTCTTGAAGATAGTTACTTTAAATAAATAAATACATTAACATTTTAACAATTATATTTATTTCCTTTTCCGAATTCGTTTGATATATCAAATTTCGAATATTTTTATGTTAAAAACTCGGAAAAATTATAATTTGGCCTCAATTTTAATTTGAAATCATAGTAAATACCAAAAAAATTGATTATATTTAGGTGTGTTTATATACTTTGCATCAATTTATAACAAAGGAGTAATGGAATTAAAATATATTTTTTTATTTTGTTTGATTTAACCTCTATTATTTAGTGTAAATTTACAGTTAACCCCGGTAGAAAACCCCGGTTTTTCCTGATTTTTGGCCGGGGCCGGGGCCGGGGACGGGGCCCCGGTCGGTTCCTATGGCAGCCTCCTGCCCCAGACGCCACAGAACTCCCCCCAGTGACAATGCCGCGAGCACGCTCCGTTCTCCGGACCTGGAAGGACGTCGTAGTAGCGTGTAGCTGTCAGGTGAGAGCTAGGTGTGCACACATTAAGGTCACTGAGAAGGCTTCGACCACTCTGTACCTACTGGCAGTTGGTCCGCACCTGCAGCTTGAGAAGTACGGTACAGGAGGCACAGGACGATCTGAACAGAGAAGCTCCAGCAGAAGAAACTTAAGATTTGATAGTTGTTCGGTTATTTGATGGGTGTTCGTAATCACATTTGATGGGTGTTCAAGGTTGCTTACTGGTGTTCGTTGTGCCACTCCAGTGGCACTGGTCACTCTGGTGGTCTCCAATTTAAAGGGGGTTAATGAGTGTCTTGAGAACCACCTTCAATAGAGGGATGTTTGATGTTGAAGAGAGTGAGCGTTGCCACGATAAAGTGGCTTTTCTTCCCGGAGGCTGCTTAGGAGTCCTCGGTGAGGCTAGCAGCCTCCTGCCCCTGACGCCACAGAACTCCCCCCAGTGACAATGCCGCGAGCACACTCCGTTTCAACCTGGAAGGACGTCGGTAGTAGCGTGTAGCTATCAGGTGAGAGCTCCAGGTGTGCACACATTAAGGTCACTGAGAAGGCTTCGACCACTCTGTACTCTTACTGGCAGTTGGTCCGCACCTGCAGAAGCTTGAAAAGTACGGTACAGGCGGACAGGATGACCGAACAGAGTAGAGCCCAGCAGAAGAAACTTGGAGAAATTTGATAGTTGTTCGGTGATTTGATGGGTGTTCGTAATCACATTTGATGGGTGTTCAAGGTTGCTTAACTGGTGTTCGTTGTGCCACTCCAGTGGCACTGGTCACTCCAGGGTCACCAATTTGAAGGGGTTATGTTCTGGTCTTGAATAACCACCTTCAATTGAAGAATATTAATAGATGTTGAAGAGTGAGCGTTGTCACGATGAAGTGGCGTTTCTGGCGTTTCTCCCCGGAGGCTGCTTATGAGTTCAGTGGTGCTGGCAGTCTCCTCCCCCAGAAGAAAAATATATATATATATATATATATATATATATATATATATATATATATATATATATATATATATATATATATATATATTATATATATATATATATATATATATATATATATATATGCTCTTATTACCTAGATCATGGCATAGTAATAAGAACCAATACTAAGGATACTTTCTGCATCCCTCCGGCCCTAGCAGTAGTATGTGCATTTGTTGTGCATTCGTACAATAGCATTTGTCACATACGTAAACTTTCAATCCTCATCCTTTCCCCTCTTTTTTCATATTAATTTTGTATGTCTTTCAATCCACCTTCTTTACCACAGTTTCTATCAATCTGTTTTTTTATTTTTTTATGTTTTTTGAATTCCCACCAATCAGTCCCTTTAAATACTTGTACGTAAGTAGTCCTCCCTTTTATCTTGGGTCTTCAGCTCACCTCACACTTCTTCCCCGTGGGTGATGGTACAGGAGAAAAACATATCCTTTAACTCACTTTTGACCGGGCTGCCAAATATAGAGAACCCGAGCCTTGGCTAACCACTGAGGAGGCTCTTCTGCACTTTAGTGTATAATCTCGGGCTCTACGTGAAGATATAAGGTGCCGTGTGGTACACGGGGGGTAAACCGACGTAGAGTTCCGGGAAGATATTCACGAGGCCACATCCACAGCCTACCCTATGGGGTGGGGTTCTTAAGGTTGTGTGGGTCTCTGGTCTGTAACCTGTTGTGGGGAGAAGGATTACCTTTCCTTATGAAATATACGCCTTTCCAACCCATCCTGTTATTTACTTTTATGTTTCATTTGTTTTATTGTTATACCTGCTCATTCATGGAAAAGTCTATTAAAGAAAAAACGTTATTAAACCTAGGTGAACAGAACAAAATCAACATCAACAGCAATTACCATCCGTCAGGTTCCCAGCCTGACCCCACCGTGGTCCCTACTACTTCTAGACCAGAAGGTATCTCCGTTTTTCTTCCTTCTCCTACACCTGAATGTCCTTTGCATAATCTCAGCGATTCGTCGCCTGGTATGCCCCTAGCACCCCAGGTGCCCAAACGTTTAGGGCAATCCCTCAAATGTGCCCCCCGTCATAGTCGTTCTCATTTGTTTACTCTATATGCTGCTCCCCTTCTGTGAAAGGCAGCTGATACATCAGTCCCGATATATTACTTATTGCGATCCACTACCTCCAAAGCTCTCACTGAGCAAAGAACCATTATTCTTAGCGATGCACTTGAAGAAGCTTTATAGGAGTTGAAGACCCCCAGTCACATTAATGAGAAATGGGTCCTTACTCGTTCAAGCTCCTACCCGGAATTAAAGTTCTATTTTGTCATCCAAACGTTTCTCTCTGAAACATTCCTCGTTTTTCCACTCCTGATGAAATAAGAAACACATCCAAAGGCATTATTTATTCTTTAGAACAGAAAGACGAAAATACTGCTGTCATTTTAAGAAATCTCCAGCAGAAAAGATTTTCCGTTACAAACATTTATAGATTTCCCCCTCGCCGGGACTCGCCTGATACCCCATATCCTTGTTTACTTCTGACCTCTATCACCCCATTTCCACCTACCAAAGTGAAAATTGACTTTTATTAAAAACTACAGTGTCCGTACGTTTATTCCCCGATCCAGACGTTGCTTTAAATGCCAGTGGTTTGGTCATCCCCGGGAATACAGCAGGGGACCGCAAGACATATGCCCAGTCTGCGGAGAAGAATTTTATATTCCTGTGAAATCACACCACATTGCAAAAACTGTGTAGGACCCCACAGTGTCTCTTCATTAAAATGCCCGTCTTGCCTGTTTGAACGGGAAGTTTTAGAATTATGCACTATACAAAAATTGAGCAGGAGCAAAGACAAAGGCAATCTTATGCTACAATTGCAGCTGCCCCCATGTTTCCGCGTGTTAATCCACTGACACAACTCCATTCCAGTAGAACTCCTCCCAAATCCCAGCGGAACTCAGGCAGTTACTGTAACCTGCCCACCTGCACTGCCTTTACTACCAACCTCTCAAAGCAGCCATTGATCCAATCTCTAGTCCATAATGTTATCAACAATCCTACCCCGAGTACTTGTTTTCAACTAACCAACAATGAAATTAAGTTGGTTTATCCAACACAAAGCTTGGAAAACTTTTCCTGCCAAGATACTCTGTTCCATACCCTCCCGATAGGTTCGCCAAACTCGCTCGCATAAGAGGCCTGTGTCTCTGTCCCCTAATCCGCCTACCACCATTTCTTAAATTCCTGGGAAAGAAGTTCCTAAACACAAAGAAAAGAATAATCACCAAGATAAATACAAAGCATCCGAATATCTAAAGCAAAAACACATAGACTCCAGATGTAAAAAATGCAAATCAGAAGAGACCTCGCCATAAGTCTATTCCTGAGACAAAATCAATGACTCCAATAGATTGTACCCAAACAATCAGAGCTATCGAACAACAACACCAATTAACCCTTTGATAGTTTGCAAAATTATTCCTGCTCTTCTTAATCCTCTTATAACTCTTAAAGGATTCTATACCTTAGCGGATGAAATGGATAATAGCTCCCAAATAGATCTTGATGTGACGACCCACCCTCTTTCTAATACTTCCTGCGCGTCCTAGAGAGGTGAATGGAAAACAGTTCAACGTAAGCACCGCAAATGCTCCAAGTGTTCTGGATGTGTTGGTGGCATGAAAGGGGGAACCAGAGGTCTCCCATCTTAACTCAAATTGTCCAGTCTCCCATAATCATCCGCAAGATGACTTACTGGCAAAATCTCCAGTATCAGACTTTGTCAACCAAGCCAATCCTATATCGGATCCCAACATCGCAATTCCAACACCTTTTCAAAAAGATGACACTTTTCTGGTGATACCTTCCTTCCTCATTTTCATGGAAGCAGCCCCATACCCCCCCCCACACACACACACACGCACACATTTCTGAATCTGCTTGCTTAGTAGATACTGATATCGCTCCCACTCATAAATATCAGCACCTTGGTTGTTCTTCCAACGACCAACCGAGTCCACACAATAAGATGGACTTGGTTGAAATTAACTTACTTCTCATTCATGGCGAAGCCCCTCCACCAAATACCACTGAAAACTCACCTCCAAAACCGGTCGGACAACCTAAATCTCTGTTGAACCACTATTCCTTATCACCAGGATTTGTTGCTTCTCCTAGTCGAGACTCGAGACCCACGTCTCAGCCTTTCCTTCCCATCTGAATCCACTTCCAACATCACCCCTAGCCACATAGTAGCAATTGTCTCAAAGAGACCACCTTCATAATATTTATAACAACATAGCATGGCCACCTTCCTCCAATGGAATTGTCTTGGCTACTACTCTAATTTTGAAGAACTTGTTCAATTAATAAACATATGTACGTCAAAATGCATATGTTCGTAGGAACTCCGACTATGTCATAGCGACTTCTTCCAACCGTCGGAATATAAATAACCACTAACCTCTATAGAAAGAGGTGACAATGATAGGGGAGGTGCAGGAATACTCCCTCATAAAACTGTCCCATATTCTCCAGTCCCTCTTCAAACTAGACTTCATGCAGCGGCAGCATGAATTCATCTGTCCACCGACCTTACTGTCTGCTCGATCTACTTGACTCTGAGTAGTTAGTTTACTAAGGTAGACTTTGCTGATCTTTTCAAGCAGCTCCCTACTCCGGTTGTTATACTAGGAGACCTCAATCTTCGTCACCTTTTATAGGGCAACTCTGTCACTATCTTCATCGATTGTCTCCAACTGGACCCCATTCGCCGTCGCCATTTTCCTACTTTATGGCCCATAACACCTTCTAAAAGATTATCTCATATCTTATCTGAATCTTTCCACTTTAGCAGTAACTCTATTTTCTTGTATCTTCAAGAAATCAACATTCTTTACAATATTTGATTTTGTTATGTAATATTAGGACTATTTATAATGTAAGGATATATTTTATTTATTTTTTTATTTTTGACTAAATATTCGATTCGCCTTTCAAACTTTCTTTGACATTTAAAATATGTATAAGCCAGGACCCACCAATGGAGTTGATTATTCAAGCCATTGTGGCCTCTTCTTTATGAGCCGTGGTGGGTCCTGTACATTGACTCAAAATATATATATATATATATATATATACTATAAGAGGGGGTATATATATATAAATATATATATATATATATATATATATATATATATATATATATATATATATATATATATATATATATATATATATATATATATATATATAAGTAGTGATGCAACAAGTTTGACCACTACCACCCTTTTCGATATGAAGGAATAGGAGATATTTGCTTTAAACTTGAAATATAATCTATGTAGATAATGACGAATCAAAAAAAATTTCAAGTCTGTAGGATGTATATAGAGGGGGTCACCCCTGCATAGCCGCTACGCCCGCGTTTATACCTTTTTGGCTTTCCAAACCCCCGAGATTGAGTTAAGCCTAACGGCTAATCATCGACCCAGGTGTTCGATGCGCGTGGAGAGAGAGAGCGAGCGAGACGCGCGTGCGCACATACACCCACCAAGTTATTATTATTATTATTACTGTCGAAGATTGTTTCTCGAAGAGAAACGAATCTGAGTCGAAAACATTCTGTAAAGAAACGTTTTTTACGCACCCGACTCCGACTCGATTCGCCCAGCTCCGGTTCCGGGCCCGCGGTTTGTCTGTGACTCGGCTCGGGTTTTCTCGATAAGAAGTGATCCCGAAGGATCACTTCTAGTTGTTTTTTAAACCCTTTGCGCCTGCTTGAGCGACCCGAGTCCGCACTGTAGTGGCACTGCACCGGTCCGCACCCCCGCACCGCACCGCGCCTCTGGTTCCGACCTATATCTATATAAGTTAGAGTTATCGTATCGAGCTAAAATTTGGAGTGGTGTTAGATGATGACGTACCCTAGTCATGGATGATGTTACATCCCCATGGGTCTCCCCGAAGGGGGACCCCACCCCCTAAAATAAATTTAAGTTGTTCGTATAAAGCTGAAATTTGGTGAGAGGATTCAGAGTTGAGTTTCTAGAAAGAGTTAGTAGAATCTGAGGAGTTATTCGGCACCGAAAGCGCTGGAGCCATACTGGGTGGTGCTTTAGTTAATAAACATTCGTATAACAACAATATTGGTGTGCTTATATATGTTATTGGATCTGTAGATTTCGAAAATAATGGTTTCAGAACCATCAAGAAAAAAATAAATAAATAAATAAATAAATAAATAAAATTTCTTACACTTTTTATGTTTATAACTTACAAATTTATGTTTTTACATACCCTAAAGCAGTAAATCAGTAAATCAAACACCATCCAGCCCCCTCCTGCCACCCTCCTGTCCAGTTGTGATCTATTGATCTATTGATTAAGGTCAAATTTTTACTAAAATTTTCATGTTTTACATACCCTAAAGCAGTAAATCACTAAATCAAACCACCATCCAGCCAGCATCTAACCTCCCTCCTGACCATCTGGGATCTATTGATCTATTGATTAAGGTCACATTTTGAGTATCATTTTGGATAAACATAACATAAAATCAAGTTCTTTATACAAACATCAATCAATATATGTCAACGCAACAAAGTTTTCACATTAATAAAACTTACTTAGCATCATCTGAACTGTGAATATAACCCCAACGACAAACCTGACACATCTTAAACAGGAATAAACGGTTAACGTTAACAAAGTTCTACACTTAACAACAGTAAAGTAACTAGCATAACATCCAAAGACGTATCATATTCACACTTTGTCAAGCATATCTCTAACATATTATCGTTAACCTTACACTGTCACAGTAACATTTAACAAAAATTTATCACAACATTGATTAATTATCATACTGATCAACGAATATACTCTAACATAATAAGGGTTCCTCATCAATAAAGCTAACATAACGTAACATGAACTAAGAAAATAATGTACAAAGACAAACCTAACACATCTTAAGCAAGAATAAGCAGTCAACATTAACAAAGTTCCACACTTAACAACAGTAAAGTAACTAACACGGCACACAAAACGTAACCTATTCTTACTTTTTCAAGCATATCTCTATCATATTAACGTTAACCTTACCCTGACACTGTAACATCACATTAATAAAGCTTACTTAGCATCCTCTTATGAATATAACCCCCAACGACAAACCTAACACATCTTAAACAGGAATAAACAGTCAACGTTAACAAAGTTTCACCCTTAACTACAGTAAAGTAACTAACATAACATCCAAAAAACGTAACTTATTCACACTTGGTCAAGCATGTCTCTAACATAACAATGTTAATCTTACAATGACACAGTAACATTTAGCAAAAATTTACCATAACTATGCGTAATTATCATACAGACCAACGAAAGTATGCTAACGTAACAAAGTTTTCACATTAAGAAAGCCATCGTAACATGATCAGAACTAAGAATATAGTATATTACGACAAGCCTGACACATCTTAAGCAAGAATAAACTGATAACATTAACAAAAGTCCCAACTTATCAACAGTAAAAGAGCCAATAAAGCGAACATATGCAGGAAGTAAAACAAGTTTTCATTTTTATAACATATAATTTTCATTGAAAAGTGCGTTATATAAATACATAAAAACATATAAATACATAAAAACATAAGTTTATTTTAAATATATTAATTCATCTAATCAGAGAACATAGGATTCAAGTTGGGTACGTTCTATATCTCTCTAAAGATTCAACACCCTTGAAAGGATGGGTATAAATGCTTTCAGCAACACTAAACCATTTTTCGGCATATTTGATTCAGCAGCACTCATTCTCTCATACAAGAAAGAAGTAAACTCTTTCCAAGCTGATAGTTATTAAAGCATTCCTGTATACTGCATTATACGGGAAACCACATGTTTGATGTAAATATCATAGATTACACCATATGCTATATGTATTATGTCTTCAAGTATGTCAACATCGTTAAGATGCGATGTTAATTCGTTTTTTATTTTAACCAACGCTGTAATATTTTCAGGTGTTCGAACTGTGAAACCTATACATGTGCGATAGAAGGTCACACAATCGGTGGGTTTCCAGTAGTGGCGTACATCAAGGGTTTTAATATTGTCACACGACGAGAACACAACGTCTATTCTACTAGAACCACTTATGTTGTCTTCCCAGTTAGATATTTCACTAAACGTTGATCTTTCGGATAACAAACACTTATCCTCTATCCATGCAGCAGCGATATCGATAATCTTGATGAATCCATCAGCACAAACGAATAAAGGTCTATTATTTAACCCTTTGGCAGAAATACAAGCAACGTAACGACAGCCATTTGGTTTACGATTAAATATAAATGACACATCATTGGGAATAACGAAGCTCCTCGTGATGATATCAACAACGGGTGTAGAGATGGGAGGAGATGTCATCGTACCAGTACAACGAAAAAATGGCCTACTGACGGAAATCGTAAGCGTAAACAACCCTTATAGGTAATGAGCTTCTTTCTTTCAAAATAAACAAGAATACAACGCACGAACGAACCATAGCAGTTCAAAAGGGGTATATATTCTCGTTAGACATCAACAACAACAACAACAACAACAACAACAACAACAACAACAACAATAACATAGTACAAAAATAAGTTCTTTATATACCAACCGACGAATATATGCTAACGTAACATTGTTTTCACATTAATAAAGCTAACATAGCATTACCAGAACTAAGAATATAAGGTGCAATGACAAAACCTAACGCACCTCACCCCCGAATAAACTACTAACATTAACAAAGTTCCATACTTAACAACACTAAAGTAGTTAGTACAGCGTACAAAACGTAACCTATTCACACTTTTTCAAACATATCTCTAACATATCATTGTTAATTTTACATTAACACTATTGATTTACGTAGCATTTCGAGTATCATTTCGGATAAACATAACACAAAAATGAGTTCTTTATATACTAACCTGCGAATATAGGCTAACATTACAATGTTTTCACAATAATAAACCTAACATAGCATCATATGTGAAGCGGCGCACGAACGCGAAAAGCGTTTCACGATAAATGCGAACGCAACACCAAATTGAGGAATTGAACGGTACATTA
>JABUQX010144893.1:0-11501 GCA_015478945.1 Trachelipus rathkii | reverse complement strand
TATTACAGAAAAAAAATGAAAAATCATGTTATTTAGAGTTTCTCTAACGAATCCAACAAAACTTAACCTAACCTAACCTAACCTAACCTAGCCTAAATTAACGCCTGCGACGGACTATATGGGAAATTTTTTTGCTATTGTTTCAACCATTTGACCTGTCGACTATATTTCCTGTCGACAATTTGGGCCAGTCTCCGCTTTATTCTATATTTCAGCGTTTCCCAACCTGGGGTACGCGTACCCCTGGGGGTATTCGGCAGACCGATTGGGGGTACGTGAAAATAATATTGGTAATGGCGGAAAACACCAAATAAGGAAGGAATATCGCTGTTTTTAACTTTTTTAATGTTAGACTGCTATTTATTATAAAAAAAAAGATCCAAATAGATTGTAAAATGTAAAATCAAAAATAAAAGCCTACAAATGTCATTTATTGGAATATATTTAATTATTTAGCTAACCCTTAAAAACATTAATACCCAACAAAAGTAAACTTTTTTGCATAAAGGGATTGAGGGGGTTGGGGGGTTGGGGGAAAGGTGTTATGTGAAAAGAAAGTACATGAAAAGTCTAATCAAGCGGGAGAGGAAAAAGGTTGGGAAACGCTGCTATATTTGATAACTGATTTTATTTTCGTTAATTTCATTCTATTTGTTTACAAATCTGAAACTGTTCTGAAAAGGGAGATAGCAGGATCATTAATATTATTATTATTATTATTATTATTATTATTATTATTATTATTATTATTATTATTATTATTATTATTATTATTATTATTATTATTATTATTATTATTATTATTATTACCTGTCAAAATTAATAAAGATGAAGTTATTTCTATCGGACTCAAACCTAAAATACAGACAATAATTTTTATTAAATTCATTTTTTGAAATACGCAACCACAAAGCTACCATTCAGAATTTTTCTTTCTTTCTGCATATATATATATATAGAGAGGATAAGAGTATGGCAGAGAGGCAGATATATATATATATATATATATATAAGATATATAAGTAAGATATATATAAGTTATATATATATATATATATAGTATAGAGGTATATATATATATATATATATATATATATATAGGGTGTATCGTTAATATTGCGAAAATCATTATGATATTCCCTTGGCATATATATAAGACAATATGTGTCAATAAACATTTCACCGAAAACGCCTCGTTTCAAAGATACAAGGTGATGAAACTATTTAAAACGTTACAATAAACAGTAAACTAAATTCGAAAAAGGTAATTAACAAATTCATTCAATTTATTCAATTATAAGAAGAAATATACAACAGAAATAAAGTATGAAGCAATGGTGCACTAATGAAGGCTATAACAAATGTTGAAAATGAGCACCCCCAGTGGCAATACAGGTCTCTATTTCTGGGACACATTGATTAGCGGACACGTTCAAATATACCGTGTGTGCCGAATTGTGTCACAGGATGCGATTATGCGAGCCCTTATCTTCGGGACTTTCAACTGTTGCTGGATAAACCAAATGTTTCAGGTGACCCCCACAAGAAGAAATCCAATGCATTTTAGGGTCTGGAGACCGGGGAGGCCAAGGTTGTGTACCTCCGACCCATCCAAACTGTGGCGTTGATATACAGTACCAAATAGTTACGATAACTAAACTACAAAATGTTTCGTGCATGAAACAGCTGACTTTCATCTTTAATTTTGGTAATGGACAAGTCTTCCAGTAGTAGGCAAGTCATGTTCAAGAAATTGGCGATAAACGACTCCAGTTAGCCCTTCGCTAGTAAAAAGAATGGACCTATCGAATGGTCCAATTCTGACCCATACATTCAATGAAAACTGGTGTTGGGATTGCAGCTTTCAACTATTTCATGTGGGTTCTCATCAGCCCATATGTGGTTTGATTGGTGTGGAAGTTCGATATGGCGTATCTGGAAAATTTTATTCATCGGTGAACAATATTTCGCTAAATGGTGAGGATTGTCGCAATGTTGAATCCATCGACACAAAGCTACCTTTGCAGGAAAATCTGCTGGTACAAGTTCCTGCACTCGTTGATGTGATAAGGGTACAGAAGTTGATTTTTCAATACCCCAAAAACTGTAGAATGACTTCCATGTAGTGTTGCAGCAATCTTCCTGGTACTTGTTATAGGACTGTCCTCAAGTTCTTTGAGAACCTTGTTCTTCGACATCTGAGTTGATACTTCAGAGGTCGCCTGTTTCCATAGTTTTTTAAAACTTCCTGTTTCTCTTAAGACGTTGATGGAGACGTGCAAACATAGTGTATGATGCGGGATGACGATTAGGGTACATTTCTTCTTAGAGAGACGCATGGCTGCTAATGAATTCCGTTCGTACGACTGTAAACAAAAATGCATATCGCACATTTCACTGTTTGTGTTTTTTGAAAATATGAGCAACAATTGAACACCGTCTGACGCGACACGGACTAGTATATGTATAAATGAAGCGAGATACGGAACTAGTGGTAAATAACAGGTAGGTAACCTTTCCTATGGTATATTTGTGCTTATTATTAAAGGTTGAGATGTGGCACGGGACGGCAATGAAATATATCAGATATATCCCATATAAGTTTAATCACCTTGTATCTTGGAAACTATGCGTTTTCGGTGAAATTCTTTCAAACATATTATCTTTATATTTATGAAAGGAATATCATACTAAATTATATATATATATATATATATATATATAGTATGGTATATAGATAGTAGTTATATATATATATATATATATATATATAGGGTATATATATATATATATATATATATATATATATAGAGAGAGAGAGAGAGAGAGGATATTACCTCCCATTGGGCATTTAGGATGTTAGGAAAATTCTATGACAACCCTCGGTGCCCAATGGTTCGCCCCTCTTGCTCTCATATCCAGATTCTTCTTATATTTTAGTAGACTCTCCGTTATCACACACATACCATAAAATACTACTACTATTACGAACAACACTTTTTTTCATATATCTTTGTGTGGCGAATCTTTTTGAAAAAAGTTTAAGAGGATTGGTAGCGGGTTTTGCAGGATTTTAAAGTAAATGTGGAAAAGAGTAAGGCGATGGTCGTGAGTGAGGAAAGTCCGTGGTGTGAAATCATATTGGATGGTGGGCAATAAGTTAAATTATCTGAGTTTAAATATTTAGGATATATGAGTCAAAGGAGATTGTACTCTCCATCAGCGGGATTCAAACACTGGAACTCCGGGTTGCTGAGTTAACAGTAACCGGGAGCTTTATCCACTAAGCCATCCGGAAAATTGCGAATGGTAGGAGGGTGGCAGGTGCAATTAAAATATTGGTATATGTAAATTTACTAGATTTTGAGTTCGCTAACCTTTTGCATGAGGGTATGTTATTACCTGTGTTAATGCATAGTAGTGAAACTATAATATGGAATAAGAGGAATATATGTAAGGTGCAGTCTGTTTAGATGGATGATCTTAGGAGCAAAGAGGATTGTAAAGAGGATTGATAAAATGAGGAAGGAACTTGTTAGAGAGTTGTGTGGTGTAAACGAAGGAGTAGATGAAAGAATAAATATGAGTGTATTAAGATGGGTTTGTCATATGGAAAGGATGGATGATAGTCGGTTGATTAAGCGTATGTATAGTGGTGAGTTTGGTGGCAATCAACTTGCTGGGAGGCCGAAGAAAAAGTGAACTGAGTCAATAAATGATATCTAAAGGAACAGAATGTGAGCTTGGCAGAAACGAGAAGAAAGGTGCATAATAGGAGTGAATGGCGCGGTTTTGTGAAATGGTATGGTTGTGAACCTGACCCAGTTGACGAACCCTACATTAACAAGATACCACAGTGGGAGGGGGGGTGTTGTCTGTCGCGGTGTTGTGACACTATAAGGTAGATTTTTGCCTGCGACTTGCTCGCAGTTAAAGGGGTAAGAGTGGATGGTATGAGGGGCTTTTCTTTCGACTTACGTCATGATCTTCTACTTAACTATCATATTTATATGCATGTTACTCACCTTACTCCCATCTGTTGGAAATGAAGTGAGCATATATATATATATATATATATATAGTATATATATATATATATATATATATTATAAACTATATATATATATATGAGAAAAAAGTAGTTGACTATATATATATATATATAAGTTATTATTATTATATTATATATATATGTTTTATATATATATATATATTTTTATGTATATATATGCCATATATATATATATATTTATAAATATATAGATATATATATATATATATATATATATATATATATATAAAGTATATATATATATATATATATATATATATATATATATATATATATATATATATATATGATACCACATATGCGTGGGCATTATAATTATTACATTGGCTTTGTTGCAAAGATTTGCCAATATCAAACTTATGAATTATTCATCCTTTAAGAAAGGAGATTCAACATCTCTTAATGAGCAAAAGGTATTCCTTTAAAAGCCTTAATGTAATATTGAACATGGCCTTAATGAAGACCACGGTGAAACACATCGTACATACAAACACACACACTTCACACACACACACACACACACACACACATAAATATATTATATATATATATATATATATATTATGTTGAGTTATTATAAGAGTATATATATATATATATGTTATATATATATATATATATATATATATATATATACATATATATATATAAGAGTATATATATATATATATATATATATATATATATATAATCTTTCAAGTTTTAACTCGTACAAAGCGAATGTTTTATTCTGGTATTAGTGGTAGGGCCCCTTTCCTCCTCTTCAGTAATTTTGGTTCTTTATTGGCATGAATTAGAAGCTTCAAAGTTTTGGCTTTCCAAGAAATATATGTCTCTCCTCTTAACATTACTGGACAACATTGAGGTTTCCTCCTTAAGAACAGTTCTGCTTTATATGCTGAGTGAGTTTACTTGGTACTATGTGGTGGATGTGAAAGGATTTTTGTAGGGGAAACTCTCCAACAAATAAAAAAAAAACATTGATAAATAATTAATTTTTTTTTCTAACATGCAGGAATTTTTCATATCTCCCATGTTGACTATTTCCTTTAATGGAATCAAGCAAAATTTATATTTAAGTTTACTTAGAACTTCGGACACATTCACGGTTGATAAGTCCATAGCTAATAAGACAATTTTTATTGTGGGTCTGGACGGAACCTTTCTCGTCTATCACATGATACTGAACCTGCGTTATGGGGCTGAAAAATAGATCATTTTTATATTTTTTTGCGGTTTTTAGTGTTTTACATATATATAACTTTCAAGTGTTCTCTTGACCATACACTTTAGTACTCAGTGGGTACGACCATCCTCCCCTCTCCCCTCTCCCCTCTCCCCTCTCCCCTCTCACCTCTTCGCATGTTCCACACAAGTTTACATAACCTCACTAGAACACTTTTGTGTAAAAGTGGCAAATTATCACTCTGATTCGGAGGAAATTAGTACCAAATGGTCGACAGAGAAAAATCGACATGGAAAATGATCGACAGTTCTAATAGTTGACAATTGTAAAAAAATCTGGTTATTTAGAGTTTCTCTTACGTGAATTCAACAAAACCTAACTCTAGTTTCAACCCAATCCCAACCTAATCTCAATCCTAATCTCCAACTCCAACTTAACCCAACCTCAATCCCAATCCCAACTCTAACCTAACCTAACCTAACCTAACCTAACCTAACCTAACATAAACTTACCTAACCTAGCCCAACCCAACCTAACCTAACCTAACCTAACCTAACCTAACCTAACCTAACCTAACCTAACCTAACCTAACCTAACCTAACATAACATTACATAACATAACATAACATAACATAACACAACATAACATAACATAACATAACATAACATAACATAACATAACATAACATAACATTACCTAACCTAACCTATCCTAACGCCTGCCACGGGATGTACGGGAAATTTTTAGACCAATTTCGCTGTCGACCATTTGGGCTAGTCCCCATTCGGAACTAGGTATAAGAAACAGAGTCCAAAGACTGTCAATGACCTAAACATAAACGTATTCAGGGGGGGTCACTTGTCCTCACCCTAAATTTCTTAATAATGTAAATATTTAGAGCTCTTTGTGGTACTTCAAAATTAAAAATGAATATTAACTCCTACTACTACTACTACTACTACTACTACTACTACTACTACTACTACTACTACTACTACTACTACTACTACTACTTAACTTTTCAAAATGATTGTTAATAAAAATTGAGTAGAATTGAGAAATTAATATTTTATAATCTAAGTTGAACAAACTTAGCAACTCAAGGGTCTAACGTCAATGTAGTGAAATTGATTCAAGTAAACCAACCTTTCAAATTCGCGTCAATTGGTGTTCTATATCATGAACAAAGGGAAAAAAACAATGCAGTTCGTGAAGAGTTTCATGATTTTCTTTATGACAGATATATGTGCTGCACTAGGCTATGATGGTTGTTCAACTATGGCAAGGAAACACGTTGGCGTTCAAAAAAATATCGAGGTAAGTATAAGAAAGAGCTGTGCCTTAACTGAGGAAGTAACAAACTGAATTTTGTTATGAATGATTTGAATTATGTCCCAAAATACGCAACACAATTTTGATAGTAAATAATATCTATAATCAACTTTTTTTCGTTAAGCTGTTCTTCCTAATATGCCCCAAACAATTCAGTTTTACGTGTTACACGTTGATCTCTTAATTGAACATGTATTTCCACATTCAAGGAAAATTGTGTTGACCTTGTCGAAGGGCTGCAAAGGTTTTCAGAAGACGGTGACAGTATAATGAGAATAGTTACCTTTCAGTCATACCTTGTTACGACAAAGTTTCGGTTCATTTTCTGTGTTAGTCTCATAGTTTAGAATTCCTCATTACTGGAATCTATGAGAAAAATGCTTTGCAATAAAAAATAAAAGTAAAAGAAAAGAAAACATGAATATGTAACAGTGTTCGAATCACATTAAAAGGATACTAATAGTTGCTATTGGTCATCGTGATACTTGGGACGTTGCAAATCCAAATTTATAATCTGCTACTTAAATAACTGCAAAGTTTATTGGGGTAAACTTGACAACACCGTTCAAACACCACATTTTCAACTGATAATCAATTCTGGAAAGCAATGTTTGTTACCCATTAGCCTTAAACTATTAAGTATTTTCTCTGGAGCAGCAACCTTCTGAGGAAAATTTATCCACCTTCTCATTTTGTCAAATTTTTTAAAGTTTGACGAAGCTGGAAGATTTTTGAGAAAAAAAAAACAATTTTTATGATTATTATATTTTCAACAATTCTAATAATAATCATAACTATAAATAATAATATTAATCATAACCATAGATAATAATAATAATAATAATAATAATAATAATAATAATAATAATAATAATAATAATAATAATAATAATAATAATAATAATAATAATAATAATAATAATAATAATAATAATAATAATAATAATAATAATAATAATAATAATATAAATAACAATAACAATAACAATAACAATAACAATAACAATAACAATAACAATAACAATAACAATAACAATAACATAATAATAATAATAATAATAATAATAATAATAATAATAATAATAATAATAATAATAATAATAATAATAATAATAATAATAATAATAATAATAATAATAATAATAATAATAATAAATTGGAAGAACTGATACTACTAACACAGGTTATAAATGAAAGAGACTTTCTTCCCAGCTACGAAACAAGTTCTGTACAATTATTTTTTAACTTGATAGTGTACAACGAGCACCACTGAAAAATCTTTTATTATATTGTTAAGAGCAATAACCTAGCAGAGATCAACCATATCCGAAAACCGTCTCAGTGGATTATATCCATGATCAGTGTACACATAAAAATGTTTTTGAAAACAATGAAGAAGCTGGAGGAAGTAATAAAATGATGGCATTTATATATATTTAAACGGAGCTTCGTTCATATGTACGTATAGCTGAAATGAATGCGTGACGTCATACTGTGACGTGGGTTTGCGTAACTGACGTATCTCTGACGTCACACTGCGTATGTTAAATATATGTGGGATATATATATATATATATATATATATATATATATATATATATATATATATATATATATATATATATATATATATATATATATATATATATATATATATATATATATATATATATATATATATTGTTATGTTCGCATTGTGTTTGAAAATCTGGCAATATATGGGAATATATATATGAAACTAGCAACATGGCAGTTTAATAAATAAACTATGCTAAATAATATTAGATTTAGTTGGAAGGTATCGTCTTTATGTTAACATGTCTATAAAAGTGCGTGTATAAATGACTTATAATGTCAATTTTGTCTATAAATGAATTAATTGGTGACGAAAGTACTTTATTGGCTTTTCTGCAATATAACAAGTTAATCGTAGAAACAAAAACATGTATACACTGTGATATTCGATGTGAGTTAACTAAACAAGGACAGAAATATAACTTTTATTGTAAAGGATGCAAATCGTATTTTTCTGCTACTGAAAAAAATTCCTGGCTTGCTATTTTTTAGGTTAAGTCACTAATTCCTAAGAGAGGAAGGAAAAGAGAACATCTAGTCGGCTATTTAGCAAAATTTCAATTTCTCAAAAAGTATACAAGAGATCAACGTTTTGAAATTTTTTTTGAAGCCGTACAAAAATTTCAAACTTGTTGAGGTTATATATATATATATATATATATATATATATATATATATATATATATATATATATATATATATATATATATATATATATATATATATATATATATATATATATATATATATATATATATATATATATGGCTTAATTTTACATTTCGGCACAGTGGATCAGTAAAGTTTAGGGATACTTTTAAGGCAGAGTGAGTCAACGAGCCCCCTAAAATGGAGTATTTACCCTTTTTAGGGGGCTCGAGCCGATGGGGGACGGAGGGGGGACGTTTCATACCCCGGAGGGGATGGTCGGAGGAACCCCCGCGACACCCAAAGACCAAAGAGCGGGGGTTCCGGAGACCATCCCCGGAGGGGGGGATTAGTCCCCCCCGTAGTCCACCTAGAGGCCGAGAGACCCCGACTCCTGTCATCGGGGCGGGTTACCCGTGGGTATTCGTTAGTGATATACCCCAAAAAACAATAAATCCCAAAATGAGTACTTTTGGGACATTTATTCGCAACAATCTATTCGTACTCTATAAATCTCAAAACCATTTGGGACATTTGATTTACTATATATATATATATATATATATATATATATATATATATATATATATATATATATATATATATATATATATATATATATATATATATATATATATATATATATATATATATATATATATATATATATATATATATATATTTCTGACGACAAGCGTAATGTACGCAACTTCTGACGTCACAGTCAAACGTGACCCATGAAGAGTCTGACGTTGGACTATGACGTCACGCGCTTCAGGTATATCTACATACGAACGAAGCTCCTTTGGAATGTAAATCTTTCCCTATATATATATAGTATATATCCAAACTATATATATATATATATATATATATATATATATATATATATATATATATATATATATATATATATATATATATATATATATATATATATAAATATAAATATAAATATAAATATAAATATAAATATAAATATAAATATAAATATATATATAACTAAAAAATTTATTTTGACTAAAATTTTGCCAACTATTTAAAATGCCCAGTCTAAGTGTTGAGTGTTTCACCTGTTTTATATATATTATTATTACCCATACACATTCTTATCATGATGTTCTAACCAAGCTCGTTATCTATATTATATATATATTATCATGAGTTATTATTATTATTATATATATATATATATATATATATATTATATATATATAAATATATATATATATATATATATTATTATATTATATATATTATATATTACATATATACATATATATTATATATATATATATATATAATGGTATATATACGTTATATCTATCTGTTTATTATTACATATATTATTATTATATTATTATTATATTATTATTATATATTATTATATTATATATTATATATACATATATATATATTATATATATATATATATATATATATATTATATATATTTGGTATATATATATTAGTTTGGTATATATATATATATATATATATATTATATATATTAGTTATATATATATATATATATATATATATATATATATATATATATATATATATATATATATATATATATATATATATATATATATGATATATATATGGACTTTCAACAGGCTTATGACGGATTAATAGGGAAGTTTTGAGGCAAGTGTTAGTAATATATTGTGTTAGTTGTTGTAGTCTTTTGAATGGAAACGAAAAGTATGTTTATAGATAGTGAAACATATTTACTTAGATTAAAATGGAGTGTTCTCTCTCTCTCTCTCTCTCTCTCTCTCTCTCTCTCTCTCTCTCTCTCTCTCTCTCTCTCTCTCTCTCTCTCTCGTTCAGAGTGAATGGTTTAATATTAAAAGTGGAGTGAGGTAGGGGCGTGATATGTTCCATGGCAATTTTTTATTTGTGTATGGATAAGGTGATGAAAGAATTAAAGTTAGGGGTAGCATGGGCGGGTGTTAGACTGATAAAGAATGGAAGAGTGGAAGGTGCCCTGTTTAATTTACAGAGATGATTTGATTTTATGTGGTGAATCTGAAGAGGGTTTGAAAGGATTGTTGGAGGGATTTGGCAGGGTGTGTAAAAGGTGGGGTTTGAAAGTAAATGCAGATAAGAGTAAGGTGATGGTAGTGGGTGAGGAGAGACCGCAATGTGGAATCATGTTGGATGGTGAGTAAATGGTTCAAGTATTAGAGTTAAAATATTAGGCTATGTGTTAGATTAAAAGGATCTAATGATTCAGAGTGTAGTAGAAACGTTATTAGTGGTGGTGAATGCAATGGGATTAAGTCTTGAGAGCTTGGGTTCTGCATGAGGGTATATTGTTATTAGTGTTAAGGTATAGTACCTAAATTATGGTGTGGAATAAGAAGTATAGATCTAAGGGGTGTGTTAGATCATTAGATGTGTGAAGAATCAATAAAACGAGGAATGAACGTGTTAGAGAACTGTTCGGGGTGAAGAAAGGTGTGAATGAGAAAATAAATGAGAGTAAATTAAGATGGATTGGTCATGTGGGAAGCTGGTCGGTTAGTTAAGCGGATGTATAGAGGTGAGTGTGTTTGAAGACCAAAAAAAAAGTGGATTGAGTCAGTAAAGGAGTAACTGTAAGAATGGAAAGCGAATTTAGCGAGAAATGCGAAACGGTTAAACACCCAAATTCCGAAATTGAACGAAGTACAATG
>JABUQX010144892.1:22500-29778 GCA_015478945.1 Trachelipus rathkii | reverse complement strand
AAGGCAAGTATAGTATACATGAAATGTAAAGAATATTCAAATACGAGCATAACTGGTTACATCCGAAGATCTAAACATATATACAAATATTTGAATACATAAAATACAATAATGTTATATATACAGAGCAGTTAAACATAAGCATATTTGGTTATATCCGTTAGATATAAACAAACATACAAACATTTAAATGCATAAAAGTACAAAAATGTTAATACATAATTCTTGATATGGAACAATTGAGTTTTCACAAGTTAAATAGGCCACATCGATCGAACCGTTAAATCCAAGGAAAGGTCCAGTATAAGGCGTTTCTAATGTATCCATGATTTGACCAATGCGCACGTAGTTTTCAAAGCTGTAGTTACGAGAGAAACATTGCTTGACATATGTAGAGACGAAGTTGCTTGAAATTTAGGTCCTTTATTTGAAAAATTTCTTCATACATAAAAGGGAGAGGTCACAGAACCATTTAGAATTCGAAAAGGAATCAAAGTTCGTAGTGGAATCCAAAAAATGAATTTCTGCCCATAATCCAAACTTAAAATGATGAAAGAAATCCATACCGTAAAGGAAGTTACATATGTAGAGGCGAAGTTGCTTGAAATTTAGGTCCTTTATTTGAAAAATTTCTTCATACATAAAAGGGAGAGGTCACAGAACCATTTAGAATTCGAAAAGGAATCAAAGTTCGTAGTGGAATTCAAAAATGAGTTTCTGCCCATAATCCAAACTTGAATGATGAAAGAAATCCATGCCGAAAAGGAAGTTTGCTATGTCTAGCGATGAATCCTCGAACTGTGATAGTTGTGAAAAGATGAAAACCATAATCCAAAATTAATTAAATATGAAAATTGAAGTTCGTATCGATAATGTTCGTTTGCTTGAGTCATTTTCTCCGAGTGTTCTGATTGGGATTTTGTGTTATTGCAGTTTTTTCTTTTTCTTCATTTTGTTTGTTTTTCAGAAGGCGTTGATTGAAGTTCTGGGTGTTCTTCTCCGGGTTCACCAATTATATAGGGTAGGACTTGCTAGATTGGTGCTTTTTAAGAGCAAGCACCCTATATAAGAGGATGGTAATTTAGAAATCCATATTTGAAATAATGTTTTTATTCAACATAAGTAGAAATATTCAATAAAAGTAAAGTAATAAAAGTCCCTTCTGTTGAGATACTCTCTCTTCTTAGGCAAATTGGTAGTCACAGCCCTTTCCAGCGCGTTTTCCACCCTTGCCTCTGACTCTTCGTTTGGTGCGAAAATTTGTGATCGAAATTCAAGTCGCAGCCTTTTCCTTGAAGTTTATCTCTCTTGCCGGGAGGATTTCTGGAGAGAGTATCTTGAGTGAGATTTTCTTCTGATTCTTAATAATTTGATCTGACTGAAGAGTATCTCAAAAGGACGAGTTTATATATATTTTCACTTTGACTTATGCTAAAATTTTGCTAGCGCAAATCTTAGCATAAGTACGAACATAAATTAAAATTATTTTACAAAGTTATAATGGAGTACTACATATATATATATATATATATATATATATATATATATATATATATATATATATATATATATATATATATATATATATATATATATATATATATATATATATATATATATATATATATATATATATATATATATATATATATATATATCAGAGCTGGGCGCGCCTATAATTTTTTTGAGTGCGCCTGCGCCTATGCCGCCGGACCTAGTGCGCCTAGCGCCTATGCGCCTATATTTTTGTCACATCAGCGCCTATTCGCCTTTGCGCCTGCGACTTTTCGCCGGCCGGTGGCTGTTTGCTAAATTTATTTGCAAAGTAAACTTTAGTGCGATAATAAAAGCATGCTTTTATAAGGAAGAAAAACACATTTATTAATTTTTGTAATTAAAACACCGTAAACTAATATCTACACGTCCTTTTCCTCCTCCATGTCCTTGTGGTCCTGAATTAGTTGAGAGGTTCAGCACGAGCGCTGAAGAAGTTGAAAATTTTCAGAGCCATAGTTGCCAATTTATTTGTAGTTAAGAACTACTGAACTAGTTATATATATATATATATATATATATATATATATATATATATATATATATATATATATATATATATATATAAAATATAGATATATATATATATATATATATATATATATATATATATATATATATATATATATATATATATATAAGTTTTACACTGGTTTTTAGAATGATACAAGTTTGCCACGCTTCTAAGTTCTAACTTTTAAGGGTAAAAAAAATGCTTTGTTCCTGTTCATAGGCGCGGCTATAGGCGCACAAAATTGGCTGTGCGCCTTTGCTTAGTCCGCCTTTTTAAAAATTGTTGCGCCTATGCGCCTTTGCGCCTACGAATTGATAGTGCGCCATAGGTGCATAGGCGCAATCGGTGGTGCAAGCGCCAGCTCTGATATATATATATATATATATATATATATATATATATATTATATATATATATATATATATATATATATATATATATATATATATATATATATATATATATATATATATATATATATATATGCCAGCGTCCCGAAGCAACATGCATGTAACTAAAAAACTAAAACACATATACAGGAAAATAAATAACATTTTTGATTTCAGCAAGCAATTTCATCGATGAAACTTAAAAAAAAAATTATTTTATTCTAATATTTATTAATAACACCTTAAATATTAGTATCATCTTAGGTCTGGCAGCGTACGCTCTCAGTAACCTTCCATTTCTGCAGTAGTACGAGAGCAAGAGTTACCAAATATTGTTTTTTTTATTATGCTCTGGAGAAAATGTTAATTTTTCTTTTTATTTCCTTTTTAGGGGGTTCGAGCGACGGTGAGGACAGAGGGACGAAGGCCGAGAAACTCCAAGACACTGTCCATCTTTGTGGTTTACCCTTGGGGTATCTTTTAGTTAAAAAATCGACATTTGGCAACTTTGACTCTCCCTCGGAGCGCTAGAGCTCCTTCGTTCTTCTCAAAAAACGATCATTATCATACAGTTTTCCAACATTTTTAACAATTTTAAATTTTTCAAAAGCGTTATTTTTTTTTTTTTTAATTTCATGGATAAAAATGTCTCCTGATTAATAAAATGTTATTTTCCTGTAGCTGTTATAGTTTTTTAGTTACATGCATGTTGCTTTCGGGAGGCTGACCAATATAGAAAAATCATTTTATATATATATATATATATATATATATATATATATATATATATATATATATATATATATATATATATATATATATATATATTTCTTCTTTCTTTATCCTTCTTTCTACTACTAGATGTGTGGATCAAGGGAGCGGGTGCGTAACTTGCACGGAAAATAGTATAGTTATGTAGAAGGGTTTGACGTAAGTCGAAAGGAAAGCCACCCGTACCATCCTCTCCATACCCCTAAGTTAGAGCTCATCGCAGTCAAAATAAATCCACCCTAGGACTTCACAAAATTGCGACATACCCTCACTGTGGTATCTTGTTTTATGTAGGTTGTATACCCTGGGCCAAGCCCACAACCATACCCCCTCACAAAACCCCCGCCATTCACTCCTATTGTGCACCTTTCTTTTCGTCTCTGCCAAACTCATATTTCCTTCCATCAGACATTCCTTTACTGACTCAATCCACTTTTTCTTTGGTCTCCCAGCGTATCAATACTCAGCATACTCACCACTTTATATCAGCTTAACCAAACGAACATCATCTATTCTTAACTATACCCATCTTACTACACTCGTTTATTTTTTCCACTACGCCTTTGTTCACACCACACAATTCTCTAACACGTTCATTACTCATTTTATCAGTTCTCACACCTAACAAGCCTCTAAGATTATTATCCATCTGAATATATTGCACCTTAGATCTATATCTCTTATTCCACACAATAGTACATTAAGACCGGCAACAACATATTCTCATACAGAACCCTAGTACACAATCAAGACTTAGTTCCTTTACATTCACCAGGGATTTAATTGCATCAGTCAACTTCATACATTCACAACTTTCCTACTACACTTTGCATCATCATTTTCCTTTTCAATTAACATATAACTTAAATATTTAAACTCAGATACTTGCTCTAATTGCTCCCCATCTAATATGATTTCACACTGTGGACTCTCGTCACTTGCACACTACCATCAGCGTACTAACTACATTTACTTTCAAACCCCTTTTACACTACTTACCAAACGCCTCTACAAATCCTTCTCAAATTTTCGATTCGTTATACAAAAATAAAAGCATCAACATACAATAAACAGGGCACCCAACACTCTCTTCCATTCTCTATCAGTCTAACACTCTCTCCTACCACCCCTACCTCTAATTCTTTCCACACTCCTTCCAAATAAAAATTAAATAGCCATGGAGACGTTACACATCCCTTCCTCACTCCAATATTAATATCAAACCATTCACTTTCAACCCAATTTGTTCTTAAACAAGCTTCACTTGCTCTTCGCCAACCAGTCCTTCAGTCACTCGACGCAATCACCAAAATATACCTTCTCAACAACACTCAATAAACGAATTCTCATATAATTCCTACAATTTCCCTTATCTTCCTTACCCTTATATGAGGGTACTATTACTGTTCTCCTCCTACCCTTCGGAACTATACCCTTCATAAACGCTTTGTCTACTTCCATACCCAGTCAATGACAATTTCGCCTCCATTCTTATCATTTCACCAGTAATTCAAACTATACCTACAAAGTTAAAATTCTTCAACTTTCTTACTCTAAGTTTTGTATCCCCTATAATATTACCTCATCTCCCAAACACCTATTTCTTCTTACAATATCAAACCCACACGTATTCACTATCACCTCTTCGTTACTGCCAATGTTATGCAGGTTCCATCACACTCTCCTCACATCTATTTCATCAGTCATGAAAGTACCATCCCTATTCAATATTCTATAAAGATTCCCCTTACTCTCTTTATTAACCTTTCGTACGTCCATCCAAAAGAACTTCATATTTCCTTGTAAGTCCCCATTCATCCTCCTTTCAAGTTATTCATTTACTTCTTTTTTCCTCCTACATATACAACTTTTAGTCATCCTTTTTGTCCTTATATATTTTTATACTCCTTTCTTTTGAGACCTCATCGTTTGCTTTAAACACATTGAACCAAGCCTCTTTTTTGCTTTTAACCACTTGCATCACCCATTCATTCCACCCATCACTCTTGATATACTCACTTCCTATTTTAATACATCCACATACTTCTGTTGCACCACTAACAAAGGCTTCCTTCATTTGAGGTCAGATTTGTTCAGTTTCATCTTGTTCACATTCAACTTATTTATTTGAAAGTGCTCTCACATACCTTTTTCCTTGTAACCTTCTTTACTTAACTTCTCACTCTTAATTCTCCCCACTTCCTTCCTTATCTCCTTCCTCTTCATCCATGCCCCCTACTAACTTAATCTTACGTAAAACAACATAGTGACCTGATATTCTTATCCCCAAACTTCTCACTGAGTTAAAGTTCATCACATACTTTAACATCTCCTTCTGCGCCAACACAAAATCAATCATACTTTTCACTTTGATACCATCTCTACCTACCATAGATCTCATATACTTATAAATACTCTTGGGCTTGAAAAAATAAATTAGTCAAACACATACCTCTCACCTCACAGAAATTAATCACCTTCTTTCAACCATTCTCATTTTCTCCAGCAACATCAAAAGAACCATACCATCCCTTTTTCGATAACTTATCCAACCATTTAAGTCGCCAAACACAATCAATCTGAGGCCCCTACTCACTCCATCCAAAACATCATTCAGATTATCCCAGAAAGTCAGTCACACTCTCCTCAACATCATTCTCAGATATACCATATACTATACGTTGCAACCACACAACCACACATCCATGATCTTCTCGAACTTAAATTTAACATTATAATTCTAGTACTCACAAAAACAAATTCCCCCATAACTCTGTGCCACAGGTCATTCATCAGAATCGCAACTCTTTCTCTCCCTCTCCATTCCAGCACACACACATTTCACGCCACATCAATCGTCTTTATCACTCCTTTCATCTTTGTTCAGTTACAACAAGCAAATCAAATTTACCCTTTCTAAATAAATACATCCCTTCTCTCTCCTCTTCTCCTCACCATTTACTCTAACATTCCATGTGCCCAAACGATTCATACAATTTCGCAGGAAGATACAAGCTCGCTTACGGCGATCACGTCCAGGTCATGCAGAATGCTATATAAATTTCGAGTTGTAACGGGTTCCCAACTAACCACTGATTTATTCTTTGCTCTGACAATGCAGAACACATACGCTTTTGGAACTCTTCTCCCCCTCAACACAGGGAAATATGAAAAAAGGTGTTGTTTGTAATGTCATACGGAGAGTCTATTCCTGTATAACAAGAATGTGGAAATGAGCCACAAGAGGGGCGAACCATTGAGCACTGGAGTGTCATGGGATATATCCTACAGTCCAAATGCCCAATGGAGGGTAATCTCGTTGCTATAGATACTTACTTCTCTGCCTATATATATATATATATATATATATATATATATATATATATATATATATATATATATATATATATATATATATATATATATATATATATATATATATATATATATCTGAAGCTTTTAACTCTATATATATAATAAAAAACATCCTTATCCAGAACTGAAAAATTAGAATACAAAAATCCATGTGATACAAACATTTGACATCCGATTATCACTAATATATATATATATATATATATATATATATATATATATATATATATATATATATATATATATATATATATATATATATATATATATATATATATATATATATAAATATATATATATATATATATATATATATATATATATATATATATATATATATATATATATATAGTATATATATATATATAGCATATATATATATATATATATATATATATATATATATAACGAGAGTTTGGCTCATGGCGCAGATAAATATGCTTTTTTTTAACTTTTTTTTCATATATTGTTAGTATATGATACTAGCAATTAATTAAGATGTAATGAGAAAGATACGAAATGTGAAAGTATTAAAATTTAATAATAAAGTAAGCAAAATCGCCTATTTTGCATGAGAAAGAAAGAGGATTTTAGTTCACGTGTGAAAGAACTGGGCGAAGGGTAAAAATAATGTTTTTATGTGAAATGCGTTCCATATTGTTTTTTTTTAATATG
>JABUQX010144892.1:17500-20000 GCA_015478945.1 Trachelipus rathkii | reverse complement strand
ATCCCCTCCGCCTCCCAAACTCTCCTAACCACTCTCTGTTCCTCCATTCTCACTAGATGCCCATACCATCTTAACATTCCCTTCTCCGCTCTTCCCACCAAACCATTCCTCCAATCACATCTCTCCCTCACCACCCTATTCCTAATCCTCTCCCTTCTGCTAACCCCACAAACCGCTCTCAACCCCTTCATCTCAAATACTTCCAACTTCTTCCTGGACCTGGCATTCAACCCCCACGTTTCACACCCATACAACACCGCTGGTACACAAATTTTTTTCAAACATACTTATCTTAACTTTCAGTGATAAATCCCCTTTCCATAATTCTCTCAGACCACTCAAAGCTCTCATTCCTTCTCCTACTCTATGTTCTATCTCCTCCTTCATCCCTCCCCCTTACCCAAATCCATCCCTAAATATCTAAAAATCTTTACTTCTTCCAATACTACACCCCCTACTCTAACCTCTAACCCCTCCCCCTCCCCCCCCTCCCTTTCCTCCCCCCCAAACACTAACACTTTACTCTTACCTGGATTTATTTTAAGCCCCTTTTGTCCACACATTCTCTCAAACTCCCTCACCAAATACCTCAGCCCTTCCACGTTCTTCGCCACTAGGGCAGTATCGTCCGCAAACAGTATCATGTTCACTTCCCTTCTATCATTCCCATTCATCAATTCCACCCCTCTCCCCTCCCTCACCATTCCTCTGCAAACACTCTCCATAAACAAATTGAATAGCCACGGTGACATTACACACCCCTGCCTCAATCCTCTCACCACCCCAAACATCTCACTCTCCCCTCCTAACACTCTCACACACATTCTACTATTCCTATAAAAGGCCCTAATACCTTTACCTAATTTACCCCCACTCCATTTTCCTCCAACACCCTCCACAATTCACCCCCCTCTTCACTCTATCATATGCTTTCTCTAAATCTAAAAAACACCCATACACTTTCCCTTTCCTCTCTATACTTTTCTCCACAAGCATCTTTAGTGTAAACACTTGGTCCACACACCCTCTTCCCTCCCTAAATCCTCCTTGTTCTTCCCCCATTCTCCCCTCCGTTAAACCTCTCACTCTCTCAATCAGTATTCTCCCATACACTTTCCCTACCACACTTAAAAGACATATACCTCTATAATTCCCACATTCCATCCTATCCCCCTTCCCCTTATACAGGGGAACCAAACAACCATCCTCCCAATCCTGTGGTACCTCACCATTCCTCCAACATATATTATATAACCTATACAGCCATTCCTCCACCCCTATACCTCCCTTCTGCAACATTTCCATTCTCACACCATCCAGACCTGCGGACTTCCCTTTTTTCCTTTATTCAAGGCCCTAATAATTTCCTCCATTTGTATTTCATCCTCCCCCTCCCTCCCCAATTCACTCCCCATCCTCACCTCTTGCACATCTTCCTCCCCTCCCCCACCCACTTCATTCAATAATCCACTAAAATACTCCCCCCACCTCTTTCTCACCCTATCCTCTCCTCCTATCCACTCCCCATCTCCTCCCTTAATCCTCTCCCCCAACCCCTCCTTCTTCTTCCTTTTTTTATTTACTTCTTTCCAGATATATATATATATATATATATATATATATATATATATATATATATATATATATATATATATATATATATATATATATATATATATATATATATATAAGTAGTATAGGGGGAAACTGACCGCCAAACTGCTGAGACCCTGACTCCTACCATCTTTGTGGTTTAATTCATGGTATTCCTTTGGCTGGAGGTTTAGCCTCCCAAATAGTAGAGCTCTAGGCTTTTGGTTCCTAAAGGCAACCTAATCCGTTAAATTTGTCCTTTTTAGCATTTTTGGCACTTTTGTTACTTTTTTAACGTTTTGTCCATAATTCAGGTCAAGATCCCCAACTTGGAGGATTTTAGATTTTTTCCATTGGCAGCCCTGCACGTCGAGGGCAAAGACTTGAAACCACTTTCGGGAGGTTTTGGAAATTCCAGTCATGTCGGCAGCTGACTTGAAATGCATCATTTCATTTGGTTTTTTGACGTTTGATACGTCAAACCTAGGGTTTTTAAGGTGTGAGACCGAATTTAAGGTCTGGAAGACCGACTTCCGAGGTTTTGAGCCTGAACTCAAGGATTTTACCCCCAAAAGGGGGCGGAGCCCCTCAAAGGGGGTTTTTGGTTCCTAGAAGGTTTAAATGATCGATAGATCATTTTTGATGGTTCCATTCGATTTATCGTGATCGATTACTCTAAATCGATCAAGCTTAAATCGTCTTTCTTACGTACCTTGGTTGGCATTTACAATGAAAATGGCACCTGAAAGAAAATATCATAATAATTAACATTCGATTAATCGCTGTAGTATTGCTACGTCCGGACCGGTGGCAGCTTTTTCTCAAAAAGTATAAAAGATATTTGCTTCAAACTTGGAATATAAGCTATGTATGTGATAAACTGATCACAGGCGAGTTTTGGTGACCC
>JABUQX010144892.1:0-12500 GCA_015478945.1 Trachelipus rathkii | reverse complement strand
GTGTGTGTGTGTGTGTGTGTGTGTGTGTGTGTGTGTGTGTGTGTGTGTGCGTGTGTGTATGTCATTTATTCTTAGTTGATATGTTAGAGATATGCTTGAAAAAAAAAAGTGTGACTAGGTTACGTTTTGGATGTAATGTTAGTTACTTACTGTTGTTAAGTGTGGAACTTTGTTAATGTTGACTGCTTATTCATGTTTAAGGTGTGTCAGGTTTGTCGTTGTACATTATTTTCTTAGTTCAGATGATGCTAAGTAATCTTTATTAATGTGAAAACTTTGTTACGTTAGCATATATTCGCTGATCAGTGTATAAAGAATTTGTTTTTATGTTAGTTTTATACAAAATGATACTCGAAATGTGACTTGAATCAATAGATCAATAGATCACAACTGGACTGGAGGGTGGTTGGATGGTGGTTGGATGGTGGTTTGATTTAGTGATTTACTGCTTTAGGGTATGTAAAACGTTACAATTTTAGTAAAAATTTGACCTTAATCAATAGATCAATAGATCACAGATGGTCAGGAGGGAGGTTGGATAGTGGTTTGATTTAGTGATTTACTGCTTTAGGGTATGTAAAACGTTACAATTTTAGTAAAAATTTGACCTTAATCAATATATCTAAAGATCACAGATGTTCAGGAGGGAGGATAGTGGTATGATTTAGTGATTTACTGCTTTAGGTATGTAAAAACGTAAATTATAACCAAAAAGAATAAGAAATTTTATTTATTTATTTATTTATTTATTTATTTATTTATTTTTTTCTTGATGGTTCTGAAACCATTATTTTCGAAATCTACAGACCCAATAACATATATAAGGACACCAACATTGTATCATTACACAAATGTTTATTAACTACCGCACTGGCTCCAGCACCGGTGCCACTGCTATCAACTCTGAATCCTTCACCTACTTCATTCTTCATTCTTCTTCCTTCTTCCTTCTTCCTTCCTTCCTTCATTCCTTCCTTTCTTCTTTCTTCTTTCTTCTTCTTTCTTCTTTTTCTGCATTCCGTGCATTTCTTCTTCTTTTTTTTTCAAACTGAGATCTCCGGGGGCTTGAACTCAGAAACTGAATTCGACTCGACCCGTCTCCGACTGACCGAACTTTCTCCTAAGTTTCAGCCTTCATTAGTCATTTTAATTTTTTATAGCGTCCTCCTCTGCCAGGGGACGTAGGACGTAATCTCGTCTCCGACGAGATTACGCCATCATATAGTCTACATCCAAATTTCATTCTGATTCGTTAAGCCTAACATGGTTTTCAGGACGAATTTGACCTTGGCGCTATGGGGGCACCCCCTTAGGGGTGACCTAGGGTCACCAAAACTCGCTCAGATCAGTTTATCACACAGCTTATATTCCAAGCTTAAAGCAAATAATTCTTATACCTTTGAGAAATGCTGCCACCGGTCCGACGTAAAGTAATACTACAGCGATTAATCGAATGTTAATTATTGTAATTATTTTCTTTCGATTATACTTTTCATTGTAAATGCCAAATCAGAGCACGTAAAGAAAGACGATTTAATCGATTTAGGGGTAATCGATCACGATAAATCGATTGGAACAATCAAAAATGATCTATCGACCATTTAAAACCTTCTAGGAACCAAAAACCCCCTTTGGGTCCGCCCCCTTTTGGGGGTAAAACCTTTGAGTTCAGGCTCAAAACCTCTAAGTCGGTCTTCCAGACCTTAAATTCAGTCTCAACTGACCTTAAAACTCCTAGGTTTGACGTGTATCAAACTGCCAAAACTAAAGAAATGATGAATTTCCGTCAGCTGCTGACATGACTGAATTTTAAACTCCGAAAAGTTTTTCAAGTCTTTGCCTTCAACGTGTATTGTTACTGAAAATCCCCAAAATCTGGAGTTGGGGATCTTGGACCTGAATTATGGACAAACGTTAAAAGTAGCGCCAAAAGTGCTACAAAACAAAAGGACAAATTTAAATTAATAGTCAGTCTTTAGGAACCAAATTGGGGCTCTTCTGTCTGCCTAGAGGCTAAACCTCCACAAAGGAATACCATAGGAAACCAAAGATGTAGGTTTGTATTTGGTGTTTAAGGGTCGTTTCCTATACTACTTTACATATATAGAGAGAGAGAGAGAGATATATATATATATATATATATATATATATATATATATATATATATATATATATATATATATATATATATATATATATATATATATATATATATATATATTAGTCTACCTTTATTTAAACTGGAGCATTATAAATTGTAAACAAATCTGCGGAAATTGACCGAGCATTTTCATTTATTTTCTTTCGAAATCGGAAAGAAACTGTAAATTGTTTATAAAAAAATAACAACTGCAATTAATAATAATAAATAATTATATATACTAAGCAATTAATTTTATAACCTTAAAATTGATTACAAATAGGGTCCTTGATTTCGTTTATTGTATAAAATCTGTATTGTTTTCTTTGTCAAATTCTGCTCGGACATTGTCGGAGATTTTCATCAAAAATATGTCGACAATTGAAAGACTTTTTTAAATCCAGTAATTTACATTTGATACTTAGTAACCTGTGAAGAAGATTTTTTTTTTAAAATAGGTAAAAAAAATCAATACAGTCTTTACAATAAGAGCGTGACTCATAATGATAAAATATAAGTTCTACAAGTGTTGCTGCATCTGTTCCTGCTCAGCTCATTCTCCATATTTGATTTTAATTCTCTCTCTCTCTCTCTCTCTCTCTCTCTCTCTCTCTCTCTCTCTCTCTCTCTCTCTCTCTCTCTCTCTCTCTCTCTCTCTCTCTCTCTCTCTCTCTCTCTCTCTCTCTCTCTCTCTCTCTCTCTCTCTCCTCTTAACTGAATGTTTTTTCCGTTTGAAAATATTTGATAATTATTTAAACACAACTAGTTTATTCATTTGCAGTGTGTTGTAGAATTGAGTGTCTTATTAAAGCAGAAAAAAATTATATATATATATATATATATATATATATATATATATATATATATATATATATATATATATATATATATATATATATATATATATATATATATATGTATATATTATCAGCAAATGTGAATATTATGTTTAGATCAGTGGTAATAAAGTATAGAATATAATATTTGCTCAACCAACAACTTGTGAATGTTTATTACGCATATCATAAAAGGAAACAAAATCTATAAAGTAATAAAAAAGATTGACGCAACCGCTGGTTCGAGACATGAGTCACTCATCTAAGCTTAGGTCTATTCGTAGACTAAGATTTTTGGCCTATTAACCCATTAATGCCCACGGTGTCTATTTAGACACCAAAAACATTACGTCATAAAATTTAAAAAAATAGCATATATTTTTATGTTTTTCGTAGTTGGTATGCATGGTTATTCTAAGGAATAGTTCTTCTAGCAATATATGGCAAATTTTTCCTCAAATTGTTTTATACTTCATTTTTACATAGAGTAATTTCAGTAGTAAAATTTTTGATGCATGTGAGTGTTGACAAGGGTCGACTTGTAAGTGTTTTTTGAGAGTGTTATATGTTTGGCTGTTATTTATTATCTTTTTATTTATTTATTAGTGATGTTACTGTGAGCTGAAATTGTGAAAACGAATATTTCATTAGTTGAAAATTTTTTATAGGGTGTTATTTTACCGCGTGTCTATTTAGACACCGTGGGAAGTAACGTTAACAAAAATTTGAAATTTTTTGTATTGTGACTCAGAAACTTTCGATTTCATCTTTACTTGCTATTGTAGGTGAAATATATCCCTAAAATAGTAATATATATATATATATATATATATATATATATATATATATCGTATATATATATATATATATATATATATATATATATATATATATCTATATATATATAAATATATATATAAAATATATATATATATATATATATATATATATATATATATATATATATATATATATATATATATATATATATATATATATATTTATATATATATATATATATATCAGTATATATATATATATATATATATATATATATATATATATATATATATATATATATATATATATATATATATATATATATATATATATATATATATATATATATATATATATATATATATATATTTTTTTATATATATATATACATATATATGAGTATATAGTTATAGTTATATATATATATATATATATATATATATATATATATATATATATATATATATATATATATATATATATATATATATATATATATATATATATATATATATATATATATATATATAATTTTCAGCACAAAATGGCCTGTAAAAAACGTATCATTATACGAGATTCAGAGGAAATCTTAAATATATTAGAAAATGATGAGGAAGCCGAAATTGTTAGTTCTGAGATTGATGCGGCAGATCCTGTTGAAATTGTTCTCAATCCACCTCAGGATGGTAGGAACTTTGATAGAGATGATGCCAAAGGTGATGCAGAAGAATGCACCAAAAATGTTAGACATTGGAAAGGGAGTTTTATCTCAAACAGCAGAGCTAAGAGCAATAAGAAAAGGACTTTCAATAGATATTCAAGTAGATGAGTAAATATCGGAACCGTCAACTAGCTTGTCAAAAAAGCAATGCATAACTTCAAGTAAAGGTTAAAAAATTGTTTTTGGAAATGGTCTGCAAAATCTTCAAAAAAATCATCCAAGAAATATGACTGCATTGCAGCAAAGACCAAGCCTGCAATTCTAGAGAGCAAAGAATTCAAAGGAAAACCAGTCAACCTTTTCAAGATATATTTTACGGAGGAACTTATGGATCATATATGCAGAGAATCTGTAAAATATGCTTCTCAAAAAGCTTTACACAAAACATTACACTTTCTGTAGATGATTTGTACTTTTATTTCGTAATTCATTTGATGTCTGGATCTGGAATTACTCTTGTTCGATGGAACGACAACAGTCGAATAACCATGGTTACAAACTCAAAAGAAAGAGATATCTTTAAAATTGTTAGCTGCAAACGTTGGAGCAGAGGAGAGAGGAAACAAGCAGTTATTCCTCAACCAAATATCGTAAAACTGTATAATAAAAACAAGGGAGGAGTGGATCTGTTCAACAAAATGTGAGCAATGAACCGAATTAGAATAGGATCTAAAAAATGGTATTGACCTTACTTCCGCTTTTGCCTAAATGGCAGTGTTGTCAATTTGTGGATGCTATACCATAATATTGAAAACACTTCGCTTCTTGAATTTACTAGACAAAAAGTAATCCCCCTTTTATCTGCTCCTGACATATCGACAACTTGAGGCGTAAAACCAAGCACTAAAACACAAGTACTGAATGGCATTCAATTTCACTGAAAAGATCATCTAATGGACAGAATAGACAAGCGTAGGAGATTTGCATTTTGTAGAATATCTGTCCAATTTCGTTGCACACAATGCAATGTAGGTCTTCATGCAATTGCTTGTTTTGTTAAATATCATATAAATTAAATTTAGTCATATATATATATATATATATATATATATTATATATATATATATATATAAATTAAATATATATATATATATATATATATATATATATATATATATATATATATATATAAATAATAATAATAAAATAATAAAATTTTACCAAAAAGTATCATCACTAAATTTTCAATTTTTTGCAAACGTTAATGCCCACAGTGTCTAAAAAGACACGGCCGAAAAATCTATGAAAGAGAAGAGAATTTTTTTTTAAAAATTTCGGATAGATTTTAGACTCAAATTAGTTAATATTTAAATTTTAAAAAATTTAAACTTTTTTAATTTCGGGCATTAATGGGTTAAAACGATTGATTTGATTCGATTTTGCTTTTCGAATGCGGAAAATTAATTTTATTTCTGTTGGTACCCAAGTACGATCTAATTTATTCGGGCAGTAAAAAATTGAAAATGGCGGCGTTTTTTTTAAATATTTGGTAGTAGGCCAGCCGTTTATTATTATTATTATTATTATTATTATTATTATTATTATTATTATTATTATTATTATTATTATTATTATTATTATTACTATTATTATCATTATCATTATCATTATTATTATTATTATTATTATTATTATTATTATTATTATTATTATTATTATTATTACATGGTAAGAAATATTTTCTGATTTATTATTATTATTATTTATAACTCCTCCCATTTTCTTTTGGATTTACCGGAACCTATATATATATATATATATATATATATATATAGTATATAGATGTATATGTATATATATATATATATATATATATATATAGAGAACAGTAATTATATATATATATATATATATATATGTATATATATATATATATTCTATTATATTTGAGGAATAACAAAACTTCTTTTTTTTAATTTCATTATATTCTAATGCTACAAAAAAAATAATTCTCTTGTAATTATTTCTTAAACTTGGGACGAGCCTCATACAAAAAAGACGCTAATGTACGTCGAATTTAAAGGATAACCTGAAACTACTTATAAATTTAGCACAGTTCCTTTATATAATTCAATGGTAAAAGGAACAAGTTTTCTAAGCCGCAAAGTCAAGAAGAACTAAATTAACTTTTATATTTCCTATACATAAGTCCCATTTTTGGAATTTTTGATTTGTTGCTTATTAGAATTTTATTTTTTACCCTTCAATTATATGATCAAGTCACTAAAAGTGTTTATTTTTTTTAATGTAAATACAAAAAAAATTAAAATGAACGAAAATTAAATCAGATAAACTAACTTAATTAATTAATGTAAATAATTTAATTAAAATTAACAAAAACCAAAATTAAATGCTGAAATTTAATAATAATAATAATAATAATAATAATAATAATAATAATAATAATAATAATAATAATAATAATAATAATAATAATAATAATAATAATAATAATAATAATAATAATAATAATAATAATAATAATAAGAAGAAAAAGAAGAAGAAGAAGAAGAAGAAGAAGAAGAAGAAGAAGAAGAAGAAGAAGAAGAAGAAGAAGAAGAAGAAGAAGAAGAAGAAGAAGTTCTTCTTCTTCTTCTTTTTCTTCTTCTTCTTATTCTTTTTCTTCTTCTTCTTCATGATGTAGTTTACTCGAATAAAAGATTTAACGATTTAACTACGATATGAATGGAGAATGGCTTCAGTCGGTGGACCAAGAAAAAAAATTGGATGTGATTATAAGCAGTAATCTGAAAATGACTAATCAGTGTTTGGAGGCAAGGAATAGAGCTAATAAGATGCTAGGAATAACAAATCGGAATGTCTTTTACAAGAACAAGGAGTTTATAGGTAAGCTGCATAATAGCTACGTTAGGTCAGTATTAGAGCATTGTGCACAAGTTTTGGCCTCTTATTTAAGAAAATATATAAATAAGCTGGATATATTGCAACGCAGAGCAACAATGATGATATCTGGCTTTGAGGCTAAGAACTATAAGGAGACTCTGAAGGAGACAGGAATGTTTTCTGTAGAAAGGCGACTCCTCTGAGGGGACAGGATAAAAGTCTACAAAATATTTACATCTCTCGATAATACTGAGACTAATAAATTCTTTATAGTAGACCATGAAAGGGAGACCAGGAGAGACGGTAAGAAAATTCGGAAGAAGGCATGTCATCTTGACGTAAGAAAACATTCATTCAGTAATAGGGTTGTTAATTTTTGGAATGGTTTACAGCAGGAGGTTGTTGAGTGTGATTCACTTACAGCATTTAAAAGAGGATTATATAGGTATATGGATTATTATTTGTGCATCATATAGCGAATTATGACTAAGCCAAATTGGCTGATATTTAGTTAGTTGTTAAACTGCATGTTATGACTATGACAATAGACTTATTAAATGCTTATAGTGTGATTGGCATGTATCTTAGATATAGTTTTTGCTTTTGGTAGTAGCCTAGTTAGTGTACATATTATTAACATTTACTTTGTGTTCGATATTGACAAGTCCTAGTGTGCTGTTTGTGTTTTGATGTTGGATGATTGAGTATATTAATTTTTGTTTCACTGGGACAATCTCGATAGGCTTATGTAGCTCCATGCTGTTTCTATATTTTCTATGTTTCCATGTTTCTAACACAACAACAAACAAATGGTCGTAAAGAACGGAAAACTTCAAGCATGGACAGTTTATGCACGAACGTCATATTTCTGTCTTCTCTGGAATCCAACTTGTTTCGGTAAAAAATTGATGCTATTCGATCATTTTCTATCTATCTATCTATCTATCTATCTATCTATCTATCTATAAAAATAAAAAATAAAAACTTTGTGGAAGATAGAAAGGATTCCTTAAGATAACATTGGGGAATATGGTTTTGGGTTAACTATGTTTAATGATGTAATATAGTTTTATATTATATAATATATTTTATTTATAATTAGTATACGAAAAAAAGAAGTAAAGACTATATATAATATATATATATATATTATATATATATATATATATATATATATATATATATATATATATATATATATATATACTATATATATATATATATATATATATATATATATATATATATATATATATATATATATATATATATATATATTATTGACCTTGTGAGTTATATGGATCCGTTAATTTTTTTTTATTTAATTTATATATATATATTATATATATATATATATATATATATATATATATATATATATATATATATATATATATATATATATTGTTAGTATATAATACTAACAATAAATTAAAATGATAAGAAAGATGCGAAATTTAAAATATTA
The DNA here is from genome assembly GCA_015478945.1 of Trachelipus rathkii. Lineage (NCBI taxonomy): Eukaryota > Metazoa > Arthropoda > Malacostraca > Isopoda > Trachelipodidae > Trachelipus > Trachelipus rathkii. Next base: position 3,711 of record JABUQX010144892.1, on the reverse strand, counting down.
AAAATTAAATAATACATTTTTATTGTTAAGACGTGAAAGAATTTAAGGAAATAGGATGTTGAAATCGATTGTTTCATATATTGATTATGTGTATACTTAACAAAACTTTTCATAACCTGAACTGGGAGGGTCCTAAGAACAAAACCTAACCTATATGGATTGACGATGCAGTAAACCTATACCTAACCTATATGGATCGACGATGCAGTAAACTTATACCTAACCTAGATGGATCTACTTTGCCGTAACTTTTTTTTTCTCTTTTTTTAGGGTTTTTCTAAATAAGATTTTTTTTTTTCATTTCAGAAAATATTACCGAGTCTTCTCGTTCCCCAGTAGCTGCCAAACGTACGATGCTTAAAAAAGTACGATTTTATTAAATAATTACATTTTTCAATTTAAAATTTTTTGATCCTGCTTATCAACACTGAAATTTATTGTTAGCATCATATAATAACAATATAAAAAAAACAAATTAAAACAAAAACAAATATAACAGATCCATATAATCAATAAGGATATATATATATATATATATATATATATATATATATATATATATATATATATATATATATATATATATATATATATATATATATATATATATATATATATATATATATATATATATGGACTAACTTAACAAAGCTCCCTCACATATGTCGAAACTACGATATGTAAAGCAAGAAAACTTAATATCATATTTGGAATCAGTGTGTATGAAATTTTTGTTTGGAAAATGGTGACTGAGCCTGACGGGGATGAAGGGGATGAAGTCCCCTGTCATCCAATTTGTAGGCTGAGAGACCCCGACTCCTTGCATCTTTGCTGTTTACCCGAGTATTCTTTAAAGTGGAAAAATATGCGAAAGCGCGACCATGATAAAAAGGAATTTCTGGCAACTCTTACATTTCTTTCTATTTGTAACGGAAATAATAGTAAAATTTGACGCAGAACTTATCGTACATCTTTATAAAAAGTATACTTTATATTTTTTTATTTATAACTTATTTTAATTAAAATAACGATTTTCTTTACTAAAATTTTACCACAATTCCAAATATGTTATTTGATTCGTATAGACGACGTACTTTCTTTTCAGGAACCCACAGAAAATATTTGGTTTCACACACACACACACACACACACACACACACACACATATATATATATATATATATATATATATATATAGATCTTTAGTATCTATAGTTAAATATTTAACTATATATATATATATATATATATATATATATATATATATATATAGGAACTTATCCTTTAAAGGGTAGTTAACCGATATATATCGAACGAACAATGTAATCGATTTTTTTTTCGATTATTTCAAGGCAATAGTGCGACAAGGTTGCCAATGACAGTTTTTTTTTTTTTTTTTAAATTAAAGGAATACCCAAGAGTAAATAGCAAAGATTTGAAGAGTCAGGGTCTCTCGGCCTCAGCGGGGGACGACGGGGGGGACTTCGTCCCCCCCTCTGTCCCTCCGTCGGCTCGAGCCCCTTAAAAATATATAAAAAAGAACAATAAAAAAAATTAACATAAAAATTAACATGATAAAAAAAAGCAACTTTTGGAAACTTTCGCGATGTTTCTATTGGAGTTTTAGCTAACACGTGACACTGCTGGGCTGCATGAGCAGATTTCCGCGATTGTCGATATTATGCCATTTTATGTAACTTCCTTTTATAGGATATGTGTCTATATATATATATATATATATATATATATATATATATATATATATATATATATATATATATATATATATATATATATATATATATATATATATATATATATATATATATATATATATATATATATATATATATATGGTACGCATGGAACGTAATCTCTCTATTTCTATGCAATATAAATAGTTTATAGTTTATACTGTCAATTATACTGATCGATTACAAAAGGCAAACACTTGAGTGAAGGATTTAAGAGCATTTCGTTTTTGTGTTTACGTGTACCACATTAACATTCTTTTTTTTACGACTCTGTAAAAAAATATCGCTTCGAATTTTTCGCTTTATAAAGGTTGGCACCACTGATTTTTTAAAAGAGCTTGCTTTATGGTTGGCACCTCTGATTTTTTAGAGTTCTTTCACCCTTGTAATAAAAGTATATGAAATAGAAGTAAATAAAGGATAATATCATTATAAAAATAAATAAATAATAATAATAATAATAATAATAATAATAATAATAATAATAATAATAATAATAATAATAATAATAATAATAATAATAATAATAATAATAATAATAATAATAATAATAATAATAATAATAATAATAATAATAATAATAATAATAATAATAATAATAATAATAATAATAATAATAATAATACAAAATTGTCGTTTTCTTTTGATAAATTGAAATGACGTATTACACAACCTCTTCAATGGCGTTATATTATAATTATAATTGCTTGATATTAAATCAATACGTTCGTTTACTTTTAAAACTGTTAATATTTTAAATTCAGTTAAATTTCCTTTTATTTTAACAGAAGAAACGTTTAATTATTATTTATATTTGTACATGATCACTATTCATATTTATTTTTATTATTATATTATTAATATTATTTTTTTAAAACTATTTTTATTTTCTTCCTTCATATTATATTCATTCATTGAAAAACTGTTCGTAAAATAATAGAAATATTAATATTAAAAGAAAAAAATAAAAGCTGAGAAAGAAGTAAAAAACTATAAAAGTAATAATAAAATAAATAAATAATAATGAAATAATTTTATATAATTATAAAAATAAATAATAATATAAAAATAATAAAATTTTGTAATTTAAAAGTATATTTTTCCTATTGGTACATTTTTGTTAATAAAAGAAAATTTCTACAAACTAATAATGCAATTTAAAAATAATATATAAATAACTAATATTTGACTAATTAGTAAAGCATAATTTATTAATTTAGCAAGTAATTTTAAAGAATTAGATAAATACAAAAAAATATTTTAAAAATGGATAAAAAGGTATATCTTCATGACACTACTACTACTACTACTACTACTACTACTACTACTACTACAATACTACTAATAATAATAATACATATATATATATATATATATATATATATACATACATAAATCCTTCCGTTTTACAATATTTTTAAATAATGAAAAAAGAAAGAGCTCAACATTTTTCAATTACATCATTTTAAAATTTGTTCATCACGCATTTATATTAACGCAAAGTAATAGAATATATATGAATACACCATAGAGAAATTAAATGGTTAGAAATTAAATATGAGATAAATCAATATACGGTTTTATTAACAAAAAATAAATAAGTATATATTAACTGACAAATCATGTACGACCTTCTCAAAAGAGGCATTATATATATATCCATGGAGCATTTTCGTGCGCCATTTGAAGTATATATATATATATATATATATATATATATATATATATATATATATATATAAGAGTTATATAGTATATAGTATATAGTATATATATATATGGTATATATATATATATATTTATATATATATATATTATGGTGTTATATATATATATACAGGTATATATATATATATATATATATTATATTGAAGCGGCGCACGAAAACGCGAAAGGTTTCTACGATAAATGCGAAAACGGTTAAAACACTCCAAATTGACTGAACGAAGTACTACCG
>JABUQX010144891.1:15000-16842 GCA_015478945.1 Trachelipus rathkii | reverse complement strand
CATCTCGCCAATGTGGGGTTCATCCTTTGGCCCAGGTGGGCCACAACCATACACCCTCACAAAACCCTGCCATTTACTCCTATTATGCACTTTTTTCTCGCCCCTGCCAAACTCACATTTCACTCCTCCAGACATTCTTTTTGCTGACTCAATCCACTTTTTCTTCAGTCTCCCAGCCAGTCGATTCCCAACACACTCACCACTATACATCCGCTTAACCAACCGACTATCATCCATTCTTTCCACATGACCAAACCATCTAAACATACTTTCATTTATTCTCTCATTTATCCCTTTTTTCATACCATACAACTCTGTAATACGTTCATTCCTCATTTTATCAATTCTTCACACCTAACACTCCCCTAAGATTGTCCAGGTATCTGAACACAATGGCATTTCAGATCTGAAAATTTATCTGAGATCAGCAGTCTAATGGTCTTTGTCAGAGGTAACATTAACACAGGTAACAACTTACCATCACGCAAGACACTAGCGCACTCAAGACTTAGTCTCTTTACATCCACCAAGGATTTAATTGCACCAGCCTCCTTCCTGCAATTCACAACTTACCTACTACACTCGGCATCATCCGTTCCCTTTTCGTCCAACATATATATATCCTAAATATTTAAACTCAGTCACTTGTTCCAGCTGCTCACCATCTAGCATAACTTCACACCGAGGACTGTCCTCACTCATAACCATAACCTTACTCTTATCTACGTTTACTTTCAAACCCATCCTTTTACACACCCTCCAAATCTTTCTACCAATCCTCTCAAACTCTCTTCAGATTCACCTCACAAAACCATATTATATAGGTCTATATATATATATATATATATATATATATATATATGATATAAATTAATATATATATATATATATATATATATATATATATATATATATATATATATATATATATAGGTATATTTGTTTTTTTATATTATATATATTATATATATATTATATATATATATATATATATATATATATATATATGGTTATAATTATATATATTATTATTATTATTATTATATATATACATACATATATTATATTATATATATAAATATATATATATATGTTATATTATATTATATATATATTATATACATATATATATATATATATTATTATTATATATATATATATATATATATATATATATATATATATATATATATATTATTCGTTATTACATTTTTATATATATATTATATATATATATAGATATATTATATATATTATTGTTATATATATATATATATATATATATATATATATATATATATATATATATATATATATATATATATATATATATAATATATATATATATATATATATATATATATAATTGGATTTGGAAGTTGTATAACAAAACGTTTATGGAGGGTATAGTTCCGAGGGATTGGAGGAGGTCAATATTAGTACCTTTATATAAGGGTAAGGGGAAAAAGGTAACTGTAAGTATTATAGGGTAATTAATTTATTGAGTGTTGTAGGGAAGATATATGTTGATATTTTGGCGAAAGAGTGAAGAACTAATTTGGGGAAGAATAAGGTGCGTTTAGAAGTGGTAGAGGATGTGTGGATCAAATCTGTACATTGAAACAAATGATTGGGATAATGAGGGAGGAGAAGAATAAATTGTATTTAGGATTTATGGATTTGCAACAGGCGTATAATAGGATTAATAGGGAATCTATGGCAGGTGTTAGTGATATGGTGTTGGTGGTAAGCTTCTGAATAGAATCAAAAGTATGTATGACGATAGTGAAGCGTTTGTAAGAATAAATAGAGTCGAAAGTGATTATTTTAATATTAATAGCG
>JABUQX010144891.1:0-2500 GCA_015478945.1 Trachelipus rathkii | reverse complement strand
TTTCTGACTTCGACAGTTCTCACTAAAAGGTATCAGGGCGGTAAAGCTGGGCTTTCCTTTCGACTTGCGTCATATTCTTCCCTAATTTTCTGTTTCCAGTGCATGCAACGCACCTTACCCCAAGTCTTGGGGAGAGAAGGTGAGATGATGATATATATATATATATATATATATATATATATATATATATATATATATATATATATATATATATATATATATATATATATACAACCTTAACAAATACTATACCTCATATATGTATATATATATATATATATATATATATATATATAAACGATTTTACACTGTGAAACTTCAAAATTTTTATAGATCATTTTGAGCAGACTTTTTTCCTAGAGTTTGACTGGACAATCTTAAAATTTAAAATAACTTGGTTTTAAAAATGATAAAATATTATTTAAATTTATATGCCTGCAGCAGAAAAGCAACGATCAGACGTGATAATGTCGTGAAGTTTCTCCTAGAGGAAATGCATCTTACGATGCAAATCGTTGAATGCTAGCTAGTAAATATCCCATTCCTACAATTTGTTGGCAATGGAAATAAAACTAATACTATTTTATGTCCGGATTTGACTCAACACAACTCGCAAACGCTGAATTTATATAATGGACTTCTGAAAGAAGTTTAACATTAAGCAAAGTCGGTGGAACTTCATGGACCTCTTCCTAACTTCATGGACCTCTTCCCAACTTCATGGTCCTCTTCTTAACTGATTAGAAGCCATCTGTTTTAACCCTTGATTCTCGTTTGTGAATCTTTTTACTATTAGCATATGAGGTACAAATATGTACAAATAGGTACAAATATGGGAAATTTTCCGATAATTTGTCTATGAAAATCTGTCCACATTGCTTCACCTCAAACTTAGTATGACAGTTCAAGTCGTTTCGGATCAAAGTCGGACACAAAATAGATTGAAATTCAATTTTTTAGTCAACAAAAAGTTGAAACTGGTTATGTGATAGATTTTAGCATTTTATTATTCTATATTGACTTATAAATTCGAACGAATTATTTTATTTAATTAAGCTTAATTAAGCTTGAAGCTCATCCGAAGCTTCAGAAACAGCAAAGAATATATATATATATATATATATATAATAATATAATATATATAATATATATATATATATATATATAACTATATATATATATATATATATATATATAATATATATATATATATATATATATATATATATATATATATATATATATATATATATATATCGTGAAGCTTCAAACTTGCGATTTCATTGTGTTTAAATAACAGATAAGAGAGCAAAGTATTTATATCATAATCTATAATGTTTTTCCTTGGAGTGAATTGTAGCACGAAAATTTCGCTAAGAACCTTCTACGTCAAAGCCCATCATGACACTGAAATATATGGCTTATAATTTTGTTTTATAAATACAACGACGGCAACCTTTGTTCTTCTCGAAAACTGTATCGCAAAATCGTATTTATTATCGACGTTCAAACGAAAATAGAGAAACATTAAAATATTTTTTTGTACTTAAATTTTGGGTTTATTTTTGTAGAGTTTAGAAAGAAAAATCCTCCTTTTTTTATGTATTTATACTATTACCTCTCTATCTGTATGTTAAGTAGTTTTCTTTACTCCACTGTATCTATCTATCTATCTATCTATCTATCTATCTATCTATCTATCTATCTATCTATCTATCTATCACATGTGCTTATTAATTTTTTATGTTTTGTCCTATTTTTAAATTTTATTTTACTTATAAATATACTATGTTTACGAAATGAAGATTAAAAACTAAAAAAGACTTATCTATCTATCTATTTATCTATCTATCTATCTATCTATCTATCTATCTATCTATCTATCGATCTATCTATCTATCTATCTATCTATCTATCTATCTATCTATCTATCTATCTATCTATCTATCTATCTATCTATCTATCTATCTATCTATCTATCTATCTATCTATCTATCTATCCATCTCTTATAATAAATGTAGTTCTTTTTAACGATATATATATATATATATATATATATATATATATATATATATATATATATATATATATATATATATATATATATATATATATATATATATATATATATATATATATATATATATATATATATATATATATATAACAAGTGTTGGGTTGCCGAAAAAATTAATAAAGCGTTTCTGCCAACATCATTATAAATTAGGTGCCGGGTTTCACGCTGTTTTGAGTCAAACAGTAGAAGAGTTATACCGGTTCTCTTACTAAAAAAAATTAGCTACGGTACACCGAACTGGCTCCAAGCTCACCACTCTATAAAACTATCAATGACAAAGCTCATCTTGCGTCCAACATCTATGATATAAATATAAGCTTGAACAATGTTGGCAGCGCTATTAGATGACGACCTCACTACATAAATCCACTATAATGGTACTTCACCGGACAGATGAGAATCCAACACATCTAACCTAACCC
>JABUQX010144890.1:17500-25877 GCA_015478945.1 Trachelipus rathkii | reverse complement strand
GATTAGACATTCTGTCCTTTTCTCCGTTCTCTGAAGCCATCATTCCTGGTGATTTCAAATTTCTCCATCGCAATAACTTTCCTTTTAACTCAAAATACAGTTGATTAACTTACCTGCGATTTCTCTATCCAAAATGATCTCGAACAGTTGGCGTAGCTCCGTACAAGTATCCCTGGTCGTCCTATAAATGAGCCCAACATGCTAAACCTTTCTTTTTTAATTCAGTGAAACTCTTTCCTCCTCTGTGTCCCTCCGATCACCTTATCTTTATACTGTTTTATCTCTTAAAGTCTTCCACAAGACAAAAACACGCCTTTGGAAACGTTATTAGCACTTCGGTGCTGCAAACTAATTGCATTTGCGATCGTGCTTCTTTGACTTCCAACGGAATGAATGTTACTTCATTGTGAGGGGTCCCTCGGAGTATGCAGAACGCATGCCCGAGGTGGCTCTATTTAGAACGAAGTCGTTCAATTAGTATTGTTTCACCTCAAAGTAACAAACCTTGGTTTAACTCTGCTTGTAGTCGTGCTATTCTCTGCAGGAAAGCTGACTTTAGGAACTACCGTTGTCTTCAGACTCCAGAAACTTGGGCCAAAAACGTGCAGTTTCTAAATTTCTAATTCCTAAATAGTCTTTCCTCTTTAAAAAAAAAAAAATCTTTCTGGTCCCTCTTCCTCCAGCCTTTTCTGGCATTTTGCCAAAAAAAATAATGTCAACTCTAACTTTCCTCTTTCCACTATCATTCTATTTAGATATTTTTTACTAAAGTTTGTGTTACCTTACTAGCATAATTAATCATAGACTATTATAACTGATTCTATTTGATTATTTTCACATTTCTGTTAGCTTATGTGGTCTTGAAAATTAGTAAACATATTTTTTGAATTGCTCAACAGTTTCTTAATGATGCTGTATACAGATGGATGCTATTTTACGAAGCATAAGATTGTCTTTTTCCTGTTATAGGTCTGATTTAGCTTTACTTCACGATTATTTGCTATTAATATATCTTCGAAAATGTATTTGTAATTTTATAATTCTCAAGGTGCAACAATGGATTTCCTTTTTTTTTTTTTTTCCTTTTTTTTTTTTTTTTTTTTTTTATGAACATTGAGACCTTTCCAAATCTATCTTATATTTGATTTTTGTGCACTTTCCTTTTTTAAAATAAGTTCCATTGTTCAATCTCTCAGCAAATTCTACCAGACACTTACCTCTTTCATTTCCAATATTAATAACAAATATTCGCGCACCTTTGGTGTTGTATTTTTGGTTTTCCACTTTTGCAATAAAGTCTCTGTGATCATTTTGTGGTAATGATTTTTATGCTTGTATGAGTCTATAATAATCTCAAAAAAATGTTCCAGTTTCTTTTCCAAACAATTTGAAGTCTGAGCATACCTCCAATTACTTGAATTGCATATCTCCTGTGAGCGTAAGTACTACTGGAATTATGATTTAATATTCTCATCAAATCATTTAAATGATGATGAATGATTTTCATGTATGTACTTTATTCTTCAATAAATATATGACCTCCACAGCCTTATCTTTCTACTGTTTGTGTTTACAGGATTTACTTTAATGGCTTCATCCACATTTCTCAATAATTTGAACCGATTCAAGGTAGTTTCTATTTCTATTAGTTCAACTACATTCATTTATGAAGAAGAATGTTTTGAATTTCATTGTTGATAGATTACTTTTTTGAGGCATGCGGGTATATGCTAGATATTCTTTGCAACCGAACATTCCTGCCAGTTGCCATATACAAGGGCAGTAATAGTTTTCTTGACTATATATATATATATATATATATATATATATATATATATATAGAGAGAAAACGGATAATATGAAAAGAGATATATATATATATATATATATATATATATATATATATATATATATATATATATATATATATATATATATATATATATATATATATATATATAAGTTATATATATATATATATATATATATATATATATATATATATATATATATATCAAAAAAAAGATAAAAATGGTTGGATACAAAAAATACTTTTCCAGTTATTAAATTTCAGAATTATCTTTGAAAGAAAATAAGATTTTATTTTTCTTCCGAAATTTATTTTTCTTTTAATCCTAAAGCCGGAATAATTAACTTTTTGCATTTTAATTTAATAAAACACGAATGCCGTAGAACTCCAATGCGAAAGGGATGAAAGGAGATTACATCTATCTGTAATATATATATTATATTGTTATTGTTATTAGCATTAATATACATATTACATATTATTATATTATTATATATTATTATTATTATTATTATATACATAGTTATTATTATTATTACATACATATCTTGAAAAAAAAATTGTGTAAAAAATATTAAAGTCATACTTTAAAGGAGAATATATTTAAATATAATAATAATGATATTCGTTATGGATAACTATGATGACTACTACCACTATTACTACCCTACTATTATAACTACTACCATGAAAACAGCACATGGTAAAGTCGAAACAATCATGCGCATAAGAAGAAATCGAATCGTGTAAGCAGTTTCATGTGACGTTAGTTTAGATGTGCTTTGTGGCGTTGAGAAAATTTAGTTGCTTTACGTATGACAATGTGTGTGTGTGGAGAGAGAGAGAGAGAGAGAGAGAGAGAGAGAGAGAGAGAGAGAGAGAGAGAGAGAGAGAGAGAGAGAGAGAGAGAGAGAGAGAGAGAGAGAGAGAGAGAGAGAGAGAGAGAGAGAGAGAGAGAGTATATGGAGAGTGCGTTCTTCCTCATTTGTAAAGCTATAATTAGTTCTTTGATCAATCCTGAAGAAAGTTTAAAGGACTAGTAGAAGGATGAAAGTAAATGTAGATGTGAGTAAGGTGATGGCAGTGGGTGAGGAGAGTCCGCGGTGTAAAATCATTTTGAATGGTAAGCAATTAGAACAAGTGTCTGAGCTTAAATATTTAGGGTATCTGTTGGATGAAAAGGGTACGTGTGATATAGAGTGTGGTATTAAAGTTGTTAATGGTTTTAAGGTGGCTGGTGAAATTAAATCCTTGGTAAACGCAAAGGAACTAAGCCTTAAGTGCGCTAGATTTCCACTCAAGAGTATGCTGTTACCTGTGTTAATGTATAGCAGTAAAACAATTTTTGAATAAGGTGCAATCTGTTCAGATGAATAATTTTAGGGGCGTGTTAGGTGTCAGGAGAAATGTATTTATAATTTTATAATTTCTCAATGTGCAGCAAATGGATTTACTTTTTTTTTTTTTTTGAACATTGGGACCTTTCCAAATCTATCTTATATTTGATATTTGCACTTTCCTTTTTAAAATAAGTTCCATGGTTAAATCTCTCAACAAATTCTACCACACTTACCTCTTTCATTTCCAACATTAATAACAAATATTCGCGCTCCTTTGGTATTGTAATTTTGGTTTTCCACTTTAGCAATAAAGTCGCTATGATCATTTTGTGGTACTGATTTTTGTGCTTATATGAGTCAATAATAATCTCAAAGAAATGTTCCAGTTTCTTTTCCCTACAATTTGAAGTCTGAGCAAACCTCCAATTATTTGAATTACATATCTACTGAGTGCGTAATTACTACTCTAATTATGATATAATATTCTCATCAAATCATTTAAATGATGATGAATGATTTTCATCTATGTACTTTATTCTTCAATAAATATATGACCTCCGCAGCCTTATCCCTCTACTGTTTGTGTTTTCAAGATTTACTTTAAGGGCGTCATCCGCATTTCTCAATAATTTGAACCAATTCAAGGTAGTTTCTACTCTATTAGTTCAACTACATTCATTTATGAAGAAGAATGTTTTGAATTTGATCGTTGATAGATTACTTTTTGGAGGCATGCGGGTATAGGCTAGATTTTCTTTGCAACTGAACAATCCTGCCAGTTACCATACAAGGGTAGTAATAGTTTTCTGACTATTAATATATATATATATGTAATATATATATATATATATATATATATATAAGAAGTTATATATATATATATATATATATATATATATATATATATATATATATATATATATATATATATATATATATATATATATATATATATATATATATATATATTTATATATTTATATATATATGTATATATATATATATATATATATATATACATATATATATATATATAAGTATATATATATATATATATATATATATATATATATATATATATTAGTATATATAGGTAGGTATAAAAGAAAAGATAAAAATGGTTGGATACAAAAATACTTTTCCAGTTATTAAATTTCATGAATTATCTTTTTGAAACCAAATAAGATTTTATTTTTCTTCCGAAATTCTATTTTTCTTTTTAATCCTAAAAGCCGGAAAAATTAACTTTTAATTAAATAAACACGAATGCCGTAGAACTCAATGCGAAAAGGATGCAAGATTATATCTATCTGTAATATATATATATATATATATATATATATATATATATATATATATATATATATATATATATATATATATATATATATATATATATATATATATATATATATATAAACGTGAGTGTGTGTGTGTGTATTGAGAGAGAGAGAGAGAGAGAGAGAGAGAGAGAGAGAGGAGAGAGAGAGAGAGAGAGAGAGAGAGAGAGAGAGAGAGAGAGAGAGAGAGGCTAATGGAGAGTGCATTCCTTATTATACGCTGATGTTTTGGTTTGTGAGGTGAATCTGAAGAAAGTTTAAGATGATTAGTAGAAGGATTTGAAAGTAAATGTAGATGTGAGTAAGGTGATGGCAGTGGGTGAGGAGAGTCCGCGGTGTAAAATCATTTTGAATGGTGAGCAATTAGAACAAGTGTCTGAGCTTAAGTATTTAGGCTATTTGTTGGATGAAAAGGGAATGGGTGATATAGAGTGTAGTAGGAAAGTTGTTAATAGTAGGTAGGTGGCAAGTGAAATTAAACCCATGATGAACGCAAAGGAACTAAGCCTTAAGTTGGCTAAATTTCCACTCAAGAGTATGCTGTTATCTGTGTTAATGTACATTACTAAAACAATTTTTGAATAAGGTGCAATCTATTCAGATGGATAATTTTAGGGGCGTGTTAGGTGTGAGGAGAATTGATAAAATGAGGAATGAACGTGTTGGGAAGCTGTTTATTGCAAAAAAGGCGTAAATGAGAGGATAAATAAGAGTGTATTAAGATGGTTTGATCAAATGGTATGATCATATGAAATAAATAGTCGGTTGGTTAAGAGGATGTTTCATTTTGATAGACTAAAAACAACTACTTCATTCTAGAATGGTGGCCTTGAAGCAACTAACCTCCGATAATTTCTCGAATTTCTAATTGGGGCATTTAGAACAAGGTTGTTATCAATCCCTCAGAAACTCAATTCCTCCATCCTTCTATTCGATATAATCTTCCACACAACTATAACACATTTTTCATAATCACACAAATCAAGCATTAGTCTGTACTTAATATTTTTGGTGTTTCTTTTTCTGGTGACCTTAATTGAAAGGATCGCATTAGTTCTTTCAAAACTAACTTCTAAGTGGTTGGATATTCTGAAGATGAAAGTTAATGGTTAAATATTAATAATGAGGTAAGGCAGGAATGACTTATGTCTCATTGGGTATTAATTTAGACATGGATTGGGTGATGAAGGAATTAGTGGTAGGGGAAGGTGCTAGTGATGGAGAATGGAAGAGAATGGAGAATGTATTGCTTATTGTATATACTGATGTTTTTGTTTTGTGTGGTGAATATGATGAAAGCTTGAGAAAATTGGAAGAGGGGTTTGGCAGGGTGTGTCAAAGTAAGGGGAAAACCCGTTGTGTAGTAGGAAAGTTTTGAATTGTAGGGAGGGAACTGGTGCAATTAAATCCTTGGTGGATAGAAAGGGATTAAGTTTGCAGTGCGCTTGGGTTTTGCACGTGGGTATTTTGTTACCGGTGTTAATGTAAAGCAGTAAAAATATGGAGTTGAATAAGAGGTAAAGATCTAAGATATATTCTGTCCAGATGGATAATCCTAGCGTCGTGTTAGGTGTGAGAAGATTAATAAAATGAGGAATAAACTTGATAGGGAGTTGTGTGGTGTGAAGAAAAGGATAAATGAGAGAATAACGAAAGTGTATTAGTATGTATGGTCACATGGAAAGGATAGATGATAGTCGGTTGGTTAAGCAGATGTATATTGATGAGTGTTCTGGGAATCGACCGGTTCGGAAATAGAAAATAAAGTGGATTGAATCGGTAAAGGAATATCTGAAGGAAAGAAATGTGAGTTGGGGAGAGGCGAGAAAATATTTGCATAATTGGAATGAATGAAGGGGTTTTGTGACTGAGTATGGTTGTAGTCCCGGGCCATGGGTTGAATTCTAAATCAACGAGATACCACAGTGAGGGTGCGTCGACGTTTTGTGAAATCCAAGGTGGATTTTTATTGACTGCAATGAGCTCTCACTTACTTAAGGGTATGGTAGGGATAGTAGGAGGGGATTGTTTCCTTCCGACTTAACGTCATATGTTCTTCTACTACTTTTCTGTTTCCGATTGCGCACCTCACCCGCAATCTAAGGAACAGAGGTAGATGTTATATATATATATATATATATATATATATATATATATATATATATATATATATATATATATATATATATAGCATATATATATATATATATATATATATATATATATATATATATATATATAGTTATATAGTCTCATTGGTGAGATGTAATTTAAATCTTATTTAAATTAGTTTGCAGCAACATCTGTCATTATTCTAATCTTCTGTAGTTCTTTTGAAATTATCTTCTTCGCATTATTCATCCAATCTCTTTAATAAGATGGCACCTATCCAGCAACCTATAGCTTTTGCGTCGTTTTCCATTTAATGGATATTTTGTTACTTTTAACAACTTTTCTATTATTGGGACAAATAAGTATTTGGGTCTACTTTTTATGAGCTCACTTGGGAAACCTAATGCTATAGAATAAAGTATAGTTTTTTCATAAAATATAAAATATTGTATTATTGGGGTTCAATTAGGGTTCTGTCAATCTTCGAGAGTTTTGTCGCCTTGTAATTGAGGTACGTTGAACGGGAATTTTTGAAAGAAAATAAAAAGATCGTAAACTTATGCAATTTGTATCATTAAATAAAATATAAATTCTTGCAGAACACATAAAAGACAATATATATATATATTTAGCATATATATATATATATATATATATAGTATATATATATTATTATATATATATATATAAGAAGTAGCATATATATATTGTTATATATATATCATATATATGTTATATTATATATTATATTATTACATATTATTATTATATACATATTATTGTTGTTATTAAAGATGAAAGAGCATATGTATATACATATATATATATATATATATATATATATATATATATATATATATATATTTTATATATATATATATATATATATATATATATATATATATATATATATATATATATATATATATATATATATATATATATATATATATCAAACGATATTATATTTTTAATTCATTTGTCAGAAAATTTCACATTTACCATATATATATATATATATAGTAGATATATATATATATAATATATATTTATATCTACTTTCCTACATATATTTGTATATATATATATATATATATATATATAAACGCAAAAGGGTATAAGGATATCGATTTATCTAGTCGGTGTTGAAATATATATAATGCAACTCTTCTTAAAACGTTTATCATCGAGCCATTGAACGAAATATTTTAAGAATGTTTTAAATGATTTAACTTAGTTATATAGGTAAAACTTCGTTGCAAGGTATGTCTCAACTCACGTTTGTGAAAATAAACATTACAAAAAAAAGAAATCTGTTCTTTTTTAAATATTTTTTATATGTTCTTGTGAAGCTCAATTTTGGTAAATTTCAACTTAATAATAAATCTTCACTGAAAGAATATATATATATATATATATATATATATATATATATATATATATATTATATATATATATATATATATATATATATATATATATATATATATATATGTTATATATATATATATATATATATATATATATATATATATATATAATATATATATTATTTTTATTATTATTATTATATTATTATTATTATTATTATTATTATTATTATTATTATTATTATTATTATTATTATTATTATTATTATTATTATTATTATTATCCTCTTGTCCCCAAGATTGGGTGTAAGGTGTGTAGCACACACCGGAACAGAAAAGTAGTAGAAGAAAATGACGTAAGTCGAAAAGAAAGCCCAGTCTTACCGCCCCTTTATACCTTTAAGT
>JABUQX010144890.1:10000-12500 GCA_015478945.1 Trachelipus rathkii | reverse complement strand
TGTCCAAGCTAGTAAAGTATAGCTTAAAATGCTATTGAAATATTGCCTATATACTGTTGTGAGAGACTTTGTTTTGTTTGTTTAATTTGCTCTGATTAATGTTTTCATCTCGCTTAATTTATGTATGGCTCTAGAGGCAATATTGTTGATGTAGGGATGAATGTTATTTGTGTATCGAAGGTGAAGTCTAAGATAATGGGTTATTTATTAGTAGGGACTTTAGTGTTGGAAAAGAACACAATTGGATGGGTTTAGATTGTTTTCTATCAGGTGTAAGAAGTGGTAGAGGAATTTTGAGGGGAGGCAATCATTCTATTTGTTGATGGCCATTGTTCCAGATGGTTTCTACATTGCTACTGTAGTTCTTTACTTGATGTATTCAAAGAGCAATTTTGGACTGTGATTAGTAGGTTCTCTGCATAGCTCTTGATTATTAAAGAAGGAGCAAAGAGAGTTGGTGACAGGATGACGCCTTGGGGGGACTCCATTATATAATTTGTGTGAAAATGAGGTGTGGCGTCCTTGTACGACTCTAGCTATGCGACCGGATAGGAAATTTCTTATTATATTCTTTCAATTTTGTTTATTTTCAGTATTATTTTTCTTTTTTACATGTTGACGCCACTTTTTTACCTGTTGAAACATTTCAAGGAGGGGGAAAAAAACAGCCAATCCAAATTCCCGTCTCAAAAGTAATTATCTCAGGTGAGCGCAGAATTGTGTATTAAAGAGAGGAAGATTGAATACAGCAGGAAAAACAAGATGAAGGCATGTAAATCCGCAAAACAGATTTTGCTGGAAAGGAGGCACCACAACAAATGAGCCTCGAGTCTTCAATGCGCACACAATATTCGTGTGAGAGCAAAGCAAATCTTTTGCCAAAGGGAGACACATTGGTAGAGGAATGCGAGAGGTCAGCTCCCTCGAAGACCTGCCGTTGTAATAATTGTAGAAAAGAGATAGTGCGCCAATATTACGTCGTAGAGAAAGAAGGTCAAGGAAGTCTGAAAGAAGGGAACATTTTATTAGTCTCTTAGTCTTAGCCTCAATACTGTTCAAAATATGTGTGAAGCCGTAGTCACCCAAATGTGAGAACAGCACTGCATACAGAGGCGGATAAAACCCTTAAATAACTGGGATAACTGAACAGATGAAAAAAATTACCTCAATCTGAACAGAATCCCCAGCTTCTTTGAGGCAAGTTAACAACCATTGTGATTTGAGATTTTCAGGCAAACTCCCTGTTTATGTTCAGTCCAAGAATGTTTATGTCTATTAAGAGGTGACATGGAACTGTGTCAAATGCTTTATTTATGCCTACTTTTATATGAAGAAGGAAAGAGTTATTAAAATTCCATAGATCTTGTAACACACATATATAAATAAGGCATATATATATAGAGAAAAATATATATATAGAGAATATATATATATATATAAGAGAGAGAGAATATATATATATAGGTAGGAAAACGTAGGCATAAATTTGCAAGGTTTGTTAATATTTATCAAGATATAGCATATGTATCGATATATATATGGGCAATATATATATATATATATATATAGATATATCTTCAATTTCTTTAACGCGAATGTTTTTCAAAAATAGCATTAACATCATTATCAGGAGTCATTGTCATTTCTTTCACTTAATAAACAGTGCTCGGGAGACAAGTAGAGTATTCTCTCTCTCTCTCTCTCTCTCTCTCTCTCTCTTCTCTCTCTCTCTCTCTCTCTCTCTCTCTCTCTCTCCTTACTCAGATTAGAGGTCATTTAAAAGTATATAAGGCCCAAACGAAAATAAATATAATGAAAAATTGGGTTAAATTAGCAGCGAAGAGGCGTAAAGTAGAACACTTCATTAGGGGAAAATATCGATTTTCTGATTTTGAAGGCAATAAAATTTTTGAAAATAAAATAGATATTTAGGCTAAACTAGAGGAAGTCTTTTGTTCAAAAGATTACTTAGAGATGGTATTATGCTGGAATAAATGCACAAAGTAATTTCAGCTTGATGTTTTTATGTTTGATACTCTTGTTCCAAAATTAAAATAAAATGGCATTTCAAGATTTTTGTCCTGTTCTTAAAAAGATTGATATAGATATAATGGGTCAATGCAAACATGGAAAGAAGATATTATTTTTTACAATATGTAACTTGAATTGTGATAAGGGTAATTTAGATATTTTAAAAATATCTAATGTAGATAAGAAATAGTTAACAGTAGCAGATATTGCAACCATAACTACGATGGTAAAAGGGTTGAGGGTGTTTCTATTATTTGGCACCAGATTTAAAGAGTGTTTGTTTTGGGAGAAATTAAAAGTGAGATGCTGCTGGGAGAGGTTAACTGAATGAGGACAGGGTCGAGGATCGGATGAAGGGGAATAAGAGGCAGTATGTTAACAAAGTTAGGTCTATATGGTTTAATTAAAAGTTCAAATAGTAAATATTTGCATTTTTTGATAAGTGGACACTGAATTTCTAAGCAGGAAG
>JABUQX010144890.1:0-2500 GCA_015478945.1 Trachelipus rathkii | reverse complement strand
CTAGGTCTAATTAATCCTGATTTTAATGGTCATATTATTCGTTTTTGTGGACTAAAATGAGTTAGAATTTTCATGTTTGAATTATTTTTTTGTGTGCAATAATAATAATAATAATAATAATACATAATAATATTAATAATAATACCAATAATAATTAATAATAATAATAATAATAATAATAATAATAATAATAATAATAAGAATAAGAAGATTATTATAAAGAAGAAGAAGAAGAAGAAGAAGAAGAAGAAGAAGAAGAAGAAGAAGAAGAAGAAGAAGAAGAAGAAGAAGAAGAAGAAGAAGAAGAAGAAGAAGAAAAGAAGAAGAAGAAGAAGAAGAAGAAGAAGAACTACAGAACTACAGAATCCATAGCAAAGACTTTACAGTCCACTCAAGGCTAGTCTGAGGGAAGATGAGGTCACCGGCTTAGAACGTTATAATTAACCTTCTAAACGGTGAACCCCAAAACTGTTATTACAAAATATTATTGTAGTGTGATCGATGATGTCACCGGCTTAGAATGTTAGAAATAACCCTCTAAGCGGTGGACATCAAAACTGTTATTACAAATTAAGACGATAGTGTGATCGATGAGGTCACCGGCTTAGAACGTTAGAAATAACCCTCTAAGTGGTGGACATCAAAATTGTTAATACAAAATATTATGATAATGTGATCGATGATGTCACCGGCTTAGAACGTTAGAAATAACCCTCTAAGCGGTGAACATCAAAGCTGTTATTAGGAACAGATGATAGTGTGATCAATGCGACCACCGACTTAGAGCGCTAGAACAGTGGTAAATTTGTGGTAAATTTACCTCTAAGGGGTAAACATTAAAACTGTTCAATATAAGTTCGGCGCCCAAATTCTTTTAAAGATGTACTTTTAACATTTATCAAATGATCTCAATAGTTCGTTTGATTTCACATTCTCTTTTTCTAAATACTTACAACCTAACATCTTGAAAGGAGCGAAGTCGGTAAACGTAAAGAAGGAAGCACTAGTTGTATCTGAAAGAAGGCTAATAACAGTTTTTTCTATAACTATAACAAGCAAAGTAAGAAACAAGAAGAAGAAAACAGAAGCAGAATTCGCCCAAAACGGAATAAAGAAGTGAAGAAGAAGAAGAAGAAGAAGAAGAATAGTAATAGTAAGTTGTTAAAGGTACACAAAGGTAAAGGAGGATAAAGGTGTTGGGGTAGAGAAGAAGAAGAAGAATGAAGAAGAAGAAGACACAGACTAGCAAAGATTTACAGTCCATACTCCAAGGCCAGTCTGTTTAGTTTTTTTATTTATTTAATTTGTTGGATGTGTCTACTGTTATTAAAACAAACCTGATATGTATTTTTGAAATTAGTATATTATTTTACCTATTTATGAGTCTGCTCACTTAGAGCAGATCTGCTTCTAAGCAACAAACATCATAGTATGTTAAGTATTTTTGTTTATTTATTGTGTTGGATGTGTCCTCTGTCAATGTGACATATGAGTTTGCTAACTCAGAACAGTTTCTGTTTCTAAGCATCAAACATCATAGTGTGTTGGATGTGTCCACTGTCAATGTGACATATGAGTTTGCTCACTCAGAATAGTTTCTGTTTCTAAGCATCAAACATCATAGTGCTACAAGGGTAGTGGATTATTTCTCCTACTCAGTGTGATCGATTAGATCACCGTCTTATAACAGATATGTTCTATGCGGTGAACATCAAACCTATTTATTACAGTTATTCAGTGTGATCGATTAGAAGAAGAAGAAGAAGAAGAAGAAGAAGAAGAAGAAGAAGAAGAAGAAGAAGAAGAAGAAGAAGAAGAAGAAGAAGAAGAAGAAGAAGAAGAAGAAGAAGAAGAAGAAGAAGAAGAAGAAGAAGAAGAAGAAGAAGAAGAAGAAGAAGAAGAAGAAGAAGAAGAAGAAGAAGAAGAACTACAGAACTACAGAACACCGACTAGCAAAGACTTTACAGTCCACTCAAGGCTAGTCTGAGGGAAGATGAGGTCACCGGCTTAGAACGTTATAATTAACCCTCTAAGCGGTGAACATTAAAACTGTTATTACAAATTAAGATGATAGTGTAATCAATGTGGCTTAGAACGTTAGAACTAACCCTCTAAGAGGTAAACATCAAAACTTTTCAATATAAGTTCGGCGCCCAAATTCTTTTTAAGATGTACTTTTAACATTTACCATATGATCTCAATAGTTTGTTTGATTTCACCTTATCTAGGTCACAACTAATTCTAGTGTTTTAACAAAGTAAGATTCGGTTTGAATTGAAGTTCACAACCAATTTCCTAAAGTGTTTATCTAACTTTTCTTGAATAAATCGATGTTGTCGCTGTTCACTATTTCATAAGAGAGACCATTCCATCAAATTAATCGTGTGCGAAGAAATTCTTTGCAATATTGGTTTGAAATCGTTTATGACAAAGTTTATGTCTATTACTTCGTGTTACATATAAAAGTATCATACCCAAAGAACTGCCTTGTAATCGATAT